>RJWH01003616.1:0-88313 GCA_004363575.1 Solenodon paradoxus
GGTGTGCATGCAGGGAGGGTATAGGGGAGGGCGTGCAGGCAGGGAAGGGCGAGCAGGCAGCCAGACAGTCTAGGAGTTGGGCTCCTTGACCTCTCTGACCCTCATCACATGCAGCCCTTCAATCCCTGGTGGCTCAGGTGTTAAGGCTACACCTGGAGCACAGTCTATATAGAGCCCAAGGACCCAGATTTGCAGTGGGGGTCTGTGGGGGAACAGCTAAAATGCACAACTAAATAAAAATGCTGCTTCTCTCTCCTGTCCTACCTGCTGCCTGCCTGCCTTCATTCCTGCCTGCCTGCCTTCCTCTTTAAAACAAAGTATCTCCAAGCAGAACCTTCAGGCTACTCTGTAAACAGATGCTTACTCACCACAACCCAGAACCAGGCCCTCGGGTTTCCTGGGATGTGACCTGCCCGGTGAGTGTGTCTGCTCGGTCCCGACACCTCCGTGGCCTGTGGGCTGCACGCAGAAATGAAGTGAAATACTGAGACGGGAGCAGAAGAGGTTTCCTCTTCCTTAGCCAGACAGACAAGGAGGCCTGCTGGTTCTTTCCTGTCCATCCTCTCCCTCAGTCTCTCTCCATCTGAAGATCTTCTCTCATCCGCTCTTTCACGATGCTTTGGGAGCCACAGAGCCTGCCTTGGCGGCTGGCGGTTCACTGGTGATCTGGTGATCTGTGGCCAGAAGTGCTGGCTGTGAAGTCAGATGAGCAGGAGGCAGGAAGCACCGTGGGCCAGTGAGCCCCCTGCCCACACTGTAACAGCTGTTACCCACTCGTGAGTCACTCCCCACAGAGAGTGGCTCGGGACCACAGCATGGCCTGGGAGAGCGGACGTTCTGGAAGACCAGTAACCCATCTTCCATGTATTTATCCCCCTTAAAAATGCAGCACAGACATTTGTCCTATGTGCCACGAGGGAAGGAGGATCAGTTCAGGCGTGGGTCCCTCGGCTAAGCATCCCTGCTGTTTGCATTGACTGTCCTGTTCCCTTTAAGGCATTTCCAGATTGACGGCTCAGTCTCAGTCCGCAGGGGGACCACGGCGAGCCCTCGTGTGGCGTGAAGGCACAGCGGGCTGGAAGAGGGCTGTCTTCTCAGCCCTCAGTCCTCGGCGTGCTTGCAAGGTGTTGCCAGACGGTTCTATCAGTGGTGATAAAGGACATTATCGACTGGAGGAGACACAGCTCAGTGAAACAAACGGTGCTCTTTTGTGACTGCTCTCCGCTCTCTTCTGTACACTGTGACGCGGCAGAGATTTCCTATGAGAGCCCGCAAAGGAGGAGCTGTGGAGGCACCTAAGCTTGCCTTCCATTCGGCTGAGACGTGTTGAGCACAGGCAGCAGACACCACAGCACCAGAGATGGTAAGACAGCTCCTGTCCTCCGGCAGGCAGAGGGGGCCGGGGGAGCTGGAAGAGGGGTGCACGGCGCAGTACTGCTTAGATCCACTGCCTTCAGGAGGTGCGGTCCACATACATCCCAAGGACCCTGGTTGTGACCCGGGGCGGAGGGTAGATGGGGAGCCACCAAGAGGAACATCTAATAAAAATGCTTCTTCCTCTCTTTGCCTGGCCGTCTCTGCTCCCCTTCATTCCTGCCTGCACCTTTCCTTTAAAAAGAGGGTGTGCAATGGGGGAGAACATTTGGTGATGTGGTGGAGGGTAGGGTGTGCTGAAATATATCTAAGAAATGAAGAACCAATACATAGGAAATTATTTTAATGTGTATAATAATTACTACAATAAAAAATAAGTTTATTAAAAAAATAAATAAAAAGGGGATGAGGGTGCCTGGTGCTGAGGGATCCAAAGAGGCAGGAGGGTCACTGTCTTCCCCTCGCTGGTGGCCTCCTGCGGCTTCTCTTGGCCACGATGGTCCACTTTTCACAGCACAGCCACGCTTGTGTGTCATACCTGTATCCCTCCTTTCCCAGACAGTCCCCTAGCTTTTTCTCCTTCCCAAACACCCGGGGACAATCGCCTCTTCTCTCTGGGTCTTTTCCTCCCCGTGAAGAGTCGCTCCAGGAAACGCAGTGCACACATGTGCGGTTCATGTGGTCTAGCCCGCGCGCGCGCCTCCTTCCTGGCCAGGTGTGCGCGGCTGGGGTCGTGGGTTCTGTTCCTGGTGTGACCGCCCCCTCCGGAGAGTGCGTTTCCAGGGCCTGCGGACCTGGCCAGTGTGCAGCCGACACGTCTTAGCGCAGCACATGGGAAACGGCAGTTTTGCAATACTATTTGTGGAATCCACAATGATATCTGCAAAAAGCAGCTTGTGTTGGGGAAGTCCAGACTAGCTGGCATATTGATAGGATAAATTCTAGCAATTACAGATTTCTTGAAAAAAGATGCACTTGTGTCATTTCCTCTAATCCGAGTATTTTTGAAGAATATTCCCGGAAGCATCATACACAGTTCAGTTGGCCCTTTTGGATGGTTTTCTGGGCCTTTTATACTAAGTGATAAATGATCTAATGAAGCTTTAAAAGCTGCAAAATTAAATGCAGGCATCTTTTCCAGGAGCTGTTGAAATACACAGTTGCTTTTAAATTCCTTTGGCCTCTGAGCCAACAGCTTTATGGCAAAGGTTTTATGAGTGTCATTAGGGTCAGGGAAATCTTTTGAGGTTTGTGTGTTCATAAAAATATTGCTGATGTGCCCTGATGCAGCAACAGTTAGGTCAGTCACCTCCGAAGGAGCGCAGGTCACATACCCCTGGGTTCAAGTTCCGGGTCTGGGGGGAAACAACCAATGTGAAAAACTAAATAAAAATAAAATATGCTGCTTCCTCTCTCTGCCTGCCTGTCTGCCTACTCACCTTCATTCCTGCCTGCATCTTTCCTTTAAAAAATCAAAACAAAACAACAGTGCATCAGCTTTGAACAATACTGAAATTCCCCCAAATTACACAAAATCTGTCAGAGTTGACACACTGCTGGCAGTAATGAAGAGGTGACGCGTGAGGTTAGGATCACAGCTCATAACCCTCTTTCAGAGACAGTTTTTTTCATGTGTAAAGAGCTCCAGGAACTCTTACATGCATTGAGCTTTTTCTTCATTTTACAGTTAAGATATCGATGAAAGCTACTCCGGTGACTTTCTTGGGTGTGAGGTGTATGAATATGTGGAACCTCCTGGGAAAGTTTTTGCTTTCCTGACAAAAGGGTTGGAAGCAACACTCCTCCTTTCTGTACCCTTCTGCTTGTCTGGAATGTGGATTGGATGGCAGGAGCTTTGACAACCTTTTTGCAACCAAGCGGGAAAACCCAAAGAAATTTCAGAGTTGTCAGTTGTGTTAGTCTAGGTCCTTCAAGAAATAAGTGCCTAAATGAGATTAAGTGTGCATGGTTTTTCTTAGGGGGATTGCCTCTGTGAGGAAAATAGGAGGGAACTGAAGAAAATCAGGAGAGCCATCAGAGTATGATCAAGCCTGACCTCAAGTGAAGTACAGGAGGAGAGACGGTTGGCCAGTCTGTAGAAAGTTTACCAAAGCTGCTGGGAGTCTTCAGACGAAAGGCGTCCCTCTTGCACTCTCGGCTGGGAACTCCCCGTGGAAGGCATTGCTTTGGAAACAGATATCCTGAGGGATTTAAAGTAAACAGAGCCTTTGGTCAATTACACTCCTTCTGTAGCTGGAGGTGGGCGAGGCATATTCCCAAGCCCACAGAACCAACCTTTGTATTACTGAACCGTTGCTCCAAACTAACTTTCTCTGGAATACTTGCTTCCAGAGAAAAATGGGCTCCTATTTCTCTGTGTCAGCTCTTGTCTCTTTCACCATAACTTGCTACTGAGTGTGTTCCTAACATACTCCCTTCAACCAGTAAAAGCCCAGCCTCCCACCTTTCAGGGGTCCCTCTTCTTTCCTTCCTTTTCTCCCTCTGGTCTCTCCTCTCCCCCTTCTTCCCTTCATTTGCTCTTGCAGAGCAACTTACTTTGGTCTCTTGGATTCTTGAACTCCTGCCAGCACCCAGCCCTAAAGGTATCACCTTCAACTTCAAGCTGAAGTGGCTTATCAAGTTGTTTTCCCAAAATGTACACTGTTCTGAGAGGGAATTCTGGAGCCAGAGTAAGATAAAGATTTCCACTCGTTGTGTACACACACACACACACACACACACACACACACACACACACCCCTCTAGGAAAGCTTATTTATTTTCTTCCCTAACTTGTAAACTAGAACTGAGATCATGTCTTTTTATGTGTAGCTTAAGTTTATTACGAGTCATTTTAAGATATAGAAAAGTATCAAGAATAATTTAATACTCACAAACACATCGCATGGACTTAATGACACTACCATAATTTGATTAGTTTTATTTGAAGAAACACTATTGCAGAGGATAATAATAAAAGTAATACTAGCCCTTATATAGTACTGACTATGCACCAGGCCCTGTTCTAACTACTTCATATGTATTAATCTCTTTAAACCACATAAGAACATGTAAAGGAAATATAAGCATTGTCCCTAATTATAGACAAGGAGTCTGGAGCACAGAGATGTTAACTAACTTGTCAAAGATCACACATCTAATGAAGGTAAGAGACAAAGGCTGAACTTAGACTAGATTAGATGCGTTTCTGGATCATATTTGATTTATACTTATGCTTAGAATATAGTAATTAACCAACATATTTGTTGAAAGAATGAATAAATAAAGCCATTAATGTAGTGTATAAATAAATACATGACTAACTTGCATACTGGGAAATCAAGTTCAATGGGACGCCCAAATCTTTTTGTGAAACAACCCAAACCATAAAATCATAGATTAAGATACTGTTATAAACCCTAAAATATCTTTAATTTCCCTTATCTACTGGCTTCCTACCAGGAAGAAACATGGCTTTGGCTTTTATTATTAATTTGTTTTTATTTGATTTATTAAGGTAATAGCTTTTTTTCTAAAGAGAGAAGGAAGAAAGGGAGGGAAGGAAAGGAGGGAGAAGCATTTCTGTTTAGTTATTTATTTGGGTTTTTCCCCTGACCCTGGTCTTGAACCAGGGTCCTTGAACTCTACATGGTCAAAATCTAACCATCTCAGCCACCTGAGCCACAAGGTCACACCGAGAAGCCTGGTTCTTATTTTAGTTATTTATTGCTGGATAACAACTCATCCAACTCAAAATGGCTTAAAACAGGCATTCCTTGTTCTCTCTCCCAGTGTTTTCGGTTCAGGGATTTGGAGCACAGTCGGGACTGGCTTGTCCCTGTTGCACAATATCTAGGACTTTGAACAGCTAACTTAAATAGTAGGAGCTGGAAGCTTCCGAAAACTCATTCATTCACCTGCCTGGCGCTGGCGCTGGCGCTGGTGCTGGCTGGGGTGGGGGCACCTCACCCTGGGCTCCCTTACAACATGGCGGCGAGGTCTAAAGGTCAGTGACTCAGAGAGGCAGGCAGAAGTCACATCGCCTCGTATGACCTCAGAAGTCACCTAGTATCACCTCCACCTCATCCTACTGGTCAAGGCTTTTACAGAGGTTGGCCTGGGCTCAAGGGGAGGGGACATAGAGGCTCCCTCTTAGTGAGACTTGTCAATGTTTGTGAGGAGAGCTGGGAGGATGGGATGTATGTGGAATCTATGAGAGATCTTGAGAAACAGTTTACAGAATAGACATTCTTTTATTTTGAAAGGAGAGTTGATTCTTTTGAACTAACTGGATCCCACTAGAATGTACGTGAATTTACTTAACCAAGGCGGCCACAAACACCGCACAACTGGAGCAAAGGTAACTGTACACTTCACCTGCTGCGCATTACTGTCGTGCTTTTTTCTTTACTGCTCAACGGTAGCCGTCTTACAAGTCAAGCCATGTCTCAGTTCCTAAAATTCCAGAGAGTTTTTCTCTCCAATGATAAGGGTCAACTCCTCCCTCTGTTTTATTTAGTTTCATGAACCCACAAACTACCGGAAAACAAGTGGCCACAGCCCTATAGGCACCAGGTCCATCCACAGTTTCATCGTAAACTCCAGTAACTCAGAGCAGATTGGACAAAGGTCAGGTGTGCCACGTTATTTCTCCACCCGTGTAGAGAGAACCACCATCTGACTAATTTACATTCCTGGGACGAAGCAGATGTAATTCATACCTGGAAGGAAGAAAGGCAACATCTTATTTGACCGTTTAAAAGACTTATTCTCCTGGTCCTGAGAGAAAATATCCACTTCCAGAACTGAGCAAGACGTGTAATAAAGTGGAGAGGTCTCTTGAAGAAGCGGGTAGGGCAGGTTTTGCTCTGAAAGAGAATGCAGGTCACTTTTAATGGCGAGATCGCACCCACGGTCTTGGAGGGAGGGCCAGCAAGGTCGGTAAACCCTTGCTGTTCTCTTCGTTTGTAACCAGAGGAAATGCTGAGTGTGCTGAGTTGCAGACCATCTACTGACTGCTAAGGTTCGAAGTCTCCTGTGTGTGTGTTTTAAACAGCAAGGCTCTCAGCACTGTCTGCTTTATCTGAACCTCTTTCTGATGGTGCTGGAGGGAGATCGCTGCCTCGTGCATCCTTGTTATTTAAGAAAACCAGCCTTTCCCTTGTCCTGTGGCCTCTCCATTCCCACTGTCACTACATCAATAGCTTTGTGTCATATTTGAGTCATATTTTTTCTCAGGAATGAGTTATTTAAGTTCTCTAATTTAATCATCCTGAGATTATCTTCCTACATCAATTTAATAAAGGAAATTAAAATGTGTTTTCTTTTTCTTAGTCTCCACAACCACCATCTGCTTAAAAATGTAGATATAATCAGCCACTGGAAAAAAAATGAGAACCAGATCATGTTTACAAAGATGTTTCTCTTTTAAAAGCACGTGAATAAAATTTTGAAATCCCCACAAGGAAAAAAATATCTGCCAGAATTTTTAAGTTGAAAGAGATTTCATTTCAGAGCACGAGCTGGTAATATATAATAATCCCTCCAATATAAACCCACAACTTCCTGATAATTGTATTGTTTTCCAGACAAATAAGGTATTTTCTTTTAATTTATGGTTTTCCAGAAACACTTTTTTGCTCTCTATCTGGTATCACTCAATGGGACTGAATTTGGGCCTCCTGTTCCCCTTGGTTTTCATTCTTATGTGTCTGGAAAATCCGTGGCGTCATCTCGATGAGGATTATTCTAGAACAACAAATACAATTTGTACATTGGTGTGAATGTTCTTTTGAATAAGGGATATTAAGATTTTTGACTACTGAAGATTAACAATTAGTTTTCTTCATCAAGAAAAACATAGTTTTTAAACAGCTTTATTGAGATATAATTAACATACCGTGTAATTCACTCATTTAAAGTCTACAATTTGAAATGTTTAATATATTCACAGGGTCATATATCTATCAGTTAAAGCAGTTTTGTTGGGTGTGCCCTGGTGGAGTAGCGGTTGAATCTGCTGCTTCTGGCCAAGCACAGTCCACATACATCTCAGATTCCGATTCATGTCCCAGGGCAGGGATGAGGCGTGTGGACAACCAAGATACACAACCAAAGTGGAAGCTAAATAAAATGTTTCTTTCTCCTCTCTCTTCTTCCCTGTCTGCCTTTCCTTTAAAAAATTTTTTTAACAATTTTGTCACATAAATATGTGTACACACGCACACACACACACACACACACACACACACACACACACCACTTGTTCATGGTGTGGAATTCTTTTTACATGTTGCCATATTCAGTTTGCTAGTATTCCAGTGAGAATTTTTATGTCTGTGTTCATAAAGGATGTCGGTCTTTCACTTTCTTTTCTTGCAATTTCTGTATCTGGTTTTGATGTCAGAGTAATATTGACTTCAGACTTATTGGAAAGTGTTCCTACCTCTTCTGTTCTGGGGGAGCTTTGTGAAGAATGGGTACTGTTTCATCTTTGAGTATTTGGTAGAATTCATTAGTGAAGTCAGTTGGACATGACTTTCTCTTTATGAGAAGTTTTAAAATTGAATAATGTGACCTCTTTGCTTGACATAGATCTATTAAAGATTACTTCTTCCTTAACTCGCTTCTCTAGTGTGTGTCTCCTTAGGAATTTGTGCATTTCATCTAAGTTATCTCATGTTTGACAAGCAATTATTATAGTATTCTCCTTCGTAAGATCAGTAGTAATGTCCCCTAATCCTACTTATTTAAGTTTTCTCTCTTTTTCTTGGTCAACTTAACTAAGATTTTATCACTTTTGTTAACCTTTTCAACAAATAGTTTTTCGTTTCACTTATTTTCCTCTGTTGTTTTTCTAGTGTCTATTAATTCCTACTGTAATTTTATTATATTCTTCTGCCTGCTTGCTTTTCATATGAATTCTTCTTTTTCCAATGTCTTAAAGTAGAAGGTTAGATTAGAGATATTTCTTTCTTTTTTTGTGAAGGAAAGGTGCAGGCAGGAATGAAGGTGAGCAGGCAGGCAGGAAGAGAGAGGAGAATCTTTTATTTATTTTTATTTACCTGTTATCCTCTTATTTCTTCCAGCCCAGGACTTGAACCAGGTCGTTGGGATGCATGTGGACTGTGCTTCAGCCAGAGGCAGTTGACCAGATCGTGACTCCCCCAGGGTGTGCCAAGCCCCTGGGTGCTGAACCTTGGTGGTGGTACGTCTGTGGCTTGGAGGTGGCTGTCACGGTTCCTGGGGTTTCTTTTTTTAATTGCAGTAACTTTGTTTTACACATTCAAATAAACTCATAGTATAGGTTCTCCATATGTCTAGTTTCTCCATTCCTCAGATATGTCAGCAAACCCTACCCTCCACCACATCACCAAATGTTCTTCCCCATTGTCCAGTGGGCTCCGCCACCACTTGTCCCTCACCCCCCAGCCCCATTCCCTACCGGTCACCTCAGTTCTACAGCAAGTGTCCAAGAGTTGGTTTTGTTCTGTCTGTACCTTTGGTTTTTCTATTCACATTCCATCTGTCTTTTCTCTGTTGACGTATTTCACTTAACCTTCAAGGAGTTTCTTTTTCCCCTTGTCCTAGCATCTGAGAGTCCTCAGACTCTTCTCTCTGGTCCCTCCCTGGGGCCGGGCGGCCTTGGACGGCTGCGTGGAGGGTGGGACGTTGGCGGTAAGCCTGTCCCCACACTGCCCATGTCAGAGCTGCGTGGTTTTCAGTCTTTGCTCCTAGGTTGTTCAAGGCCCTTTCTTGGCGAAGTGGCCCTGTTTCCATGGCACTGTCCCCGACTTGGAGGAAGCTCTTAAGTCAGCTCCACATCCTGCTGGGATTGCCTTCCTGCCCCCAGGGCTGTCTGCCCCCCAGGAGGGTTCCCTGGCAGCCTCTTTCCTGCTTCTCTCTATTAAACTTCTGGTCGCTCTTGTTTCTCTTGTACCAGCTACCAGCCTCTTCATTTCCACTGAAACCTCCAGGGCCCCTGATAAAGCCAGTCCCCTAAGCAAGCTGCTGAGTTCTTTGTCCTAGTGACCCACCTGTCCCCTGGGGCAGAATGCTGCATCCTCCACGTGCAGGGTGCTGGGCTCAGACCCACTTTTCCCAGAGTGGAAGCACCCGGTCTCTGTGTGCACTGAGAATAGGGGCTGTGACAGCCTCTGGTATTCTTGGCTCATCCCTGGGGGCATGGAACCTCCGCTAGCCAGGGCACTGGGCCAGAGATGGGGTCAGGGACCCCAGTGTTCTCATCTGGAATAGAATTCTTATCCTCTGAGCAAGTGGGGCAGGGTGGGGAGGGGGAAACTGGTCCTCTGAGCTGTATGGTCCAGAAAAGAGCTTCTGCAACATAGAACCAGGGACATGAAACTGCCCATCCAGGGGAAAACCGCAGCCTCTGAATGGGGGCTGGGGCAAGAGGGAGCCCCCATCCTCTTGGCTATACCGGCCTGGAGCAGCGAGTCTGGCACAGCAGAGCCCTAACACAGAGCTAAGGGCGCAGTGGGGAAAGACACTCAAACATCAGACTCTGTTCTGCCTAAGGTTTAGTAGATTTCCATAAACGACCTTTCCTCCTTGGGCTGTATGACCTTCAAACAATTTCCAGAGACTTTATCCCTTTTTTATAATTTTACCAGTTAAATTTTTGTTGTGTTACAGAGGGGTCAGCTGTGATCCTCAGTCCACCCTTCTGACTGTACTACCATGATTTTTTTTTTAACCTCATTATGCAATTGGATTGATGAGCCCTTGACCACTCCATTTGGGAGATGGAGAGCTAAGAAAGTCATTATGGATAAGAAGATGGGAGATAATGACTCGGGATGTCGCCTGAAAACAGCCGTTGCTTAATGCAAACTTTGGTTGTCTCTGGTTTGTCTCTGGCTGTCTTTTCAAATGATGTCATGTGTTTCCTCCTCCCCACCATCCCCCAAAGTTATCAAAATGGAATGCTGGTAGCTCATTTGCATTTTATATCACGAATATGTGACAACCAGCATCTTCAAGTTGGAAGGAGACATCAGACAAATGAGGATGTAAGTCCCAAGAGAACATCGCTCGCTATTCCAGTTTTCCAATTTTTGTACAAAATAGGAAATGGTAGCTTACAAATGCTCTCTTTAAAATGGTGTTTTCAAATTGGGTACTGTTTCTGGTAGCACAAATTATTCATAACTCAGCAGGGTCATAGAAACTTTATGTTCTCAAAAGAATGCATTTTCTTTCCCTAGAGCCCAGCCGAGGAAGAGCTGAGTTAGAACATTCCCTCACATCAGCAACGATTTTGAAGTTTCAGTGTGAGAAAGAAAATGATTTGAAATCTAAAGGCAATCGAATGTAACATTTTTCCAAAAAAATATAATTCTCTACTTAGTTATGTAAGTTCTGTTTAAAAAAAAACAAACAAACCACTAAATCTACATAGGAAGTACTTCTTTGGGAAAAACAAAGCCACCGTATTTAATAAACTATGCCAAACTGGGTCTGCGAGTATAGCAGCACCTGAATGTGGTAAGTTGTGAATTATTTCTTTTAATATCATATAACTCTAATGATGTACTTGAGCGTACCCTTTCCAAAAGCTTCCAATAGTCTTTTTTTCCAGTGTAAGAGTGTGGTATATAGATATGAACAGTTTATTATGAACATAATTTTAGTAATTTTGTCCATTTCTGTGGCCATATGCATCTCAGGACAGCTGTTTCCTATTGCCTGCTAGCATTTTGTAAAGCATTTAGAAATAATAGCATTGTAGAGAATCATCAAATGCTAAGATTATACCCTTTGGGGAAACAAGCACAGGACAATTAAGTGTTTTCCTTCAAGACCCAGAGTCAATAACTGGTAGAGATAAGACTAAAACCCAAGTGTCTCAACTCTCTGGGATGCCCTGTCCGCTGTGACCAGGTAAGTTTATCCGGAAATGATCAGCAGAATGCAAGATCAGCAAAGAGTGTTTACTAAGAGTGTCAGTTTTGAACTTCTCAGTTAATAGCATTTTGACATCCCTTTTCTAAATTTTAGCTCAACACAACCCTTTGGAAGAGTAGAAAGAAGTAGTCGTCATCTTTGTCTTGGTCATTGTCACAGCAGCAGTGTCAGATGTCACTTTGCTGGGATCCGTTCTGAGCAGTGCGTCGGCAGGCGATCTGTCCAGCGCACAGCCTGGCATGCACACACCTAGCGGGTACAGCCCGCTGCACACCTCGGATGTGCCGTCCAGCCTCCGAGACCACTGTTGAACACGAGCTCTGTTGGTGACTGAAAGCTCACTAAGCAACGCGCGACTCTAGAAGAAGAAAAGCAGAGCCACGGTCGCGATAGCAGCAGCACTTGTGGTTGTGATACCAAGAGTGTTGTTGGTCTCATTTTGAAGTTGCAGAATTCGAGGCTACATTTTCTGATCTGGCCAGCATCACACAGCTGGGGAGCCGGAGAACAAGGCCATGATCGGTCCTTTCATCAACTAGTCATTTAGACACAGAGTGATATTCAAGGGAACCTAACCCACACACACTGATTACTGAGGGAGCTATACGAGGAAGCAGACAAAGCTCCGTCAGAGTGTTTCATGTCAGTCCTTGGCCCCACGTTCCTCCTTACTACACAGTGTCTACTCCGTGACGGCTTGACACAGACACCAAAGAACTGAACCGCCTCACTTGAAGTCTACCAGTGGTCGCCTTTTGTGTCAGATATTTGATATCTCTGTGCCTTAGTTTTCACTTAACACACAAAAACTTTCTAACCTCTGACATCAAGATGACACAGCACAGACCAGCTGACTACGTAATAGCTATGGAGTTTCAAGAGCTAGAGCTGTGCCTGTTATTCCTAGTGACACCCTTGCTCCTCCTGTGCAGCTCTGTGTCCCATGATTGTGACTTGCTGTGTCCTTGTAGGTGGACTAAGTTCGCAGCATGTTGGAGTATAAAGTCGCCAAAAAGTGTCCAGAGTCTCTACATAGTTTGCATTTCTTACAGAAACAAAAAGCCCTCTTTTATACACAACCACCACATATGTTAAGAATGAAGGCCTGGAGGGCAAGAGAAGACATGAAATGTGAAAAATACCCTGCACAGCTTTCACTGTGCAATGCGATGCCCCTCTCTCTGAGGCGAAGGGACTCACTCCACGGCGCTGAGCGAGCACCCCGGCTGGAGTGCAGGTGTAGGCGCAGCGAGAAGGGGAGCCGTCGCTGGGAAGGAGAGTTCAAGTATCGCTGTATAAAAAGCATCCCCAGAACTTAATGCTGATAATAATAAGGATTTATTACTTCTCCCTCTTCTGTGGTCTCACCCAGGGTCTCTTGTCAATGGAGAGGGACCTGCGGTGGGGGCATCTCTGTTCTCCCCCACGTGGGTAGCTCTGTCTCCTGCACAGCAAGGTGGTCTCAGGGTAGAGTGGAAGCTACCAGACCTCTTAAGAGACCAACTGGCAAGATGTGACTGCCACTGCCTGCTGTCGATCAAAGCAAGTCACAGGGTCAAGTCAGATTCAGGAGAACAGATAGACTAGACCCTGGATGGGGAAGGGAGGAGCTCGTTCTGAAGTGGAAGGACTGCTGGTGGCCACTTTGGAGACATTCTGTGCCGGAGGAGTGATGCAGAGGAGCTTTATGACTTCTGTAGAGAAGACGGGCAAGTGGAGCTTTATGACTTCTGTAGAGAAGACGGGCAAGTGGAAGAGACTGCGGAATTGCCTGAGGGGGCAGGACAGTTCCAAAGTTCAGTGGTTCCAGTTTAGGGAGGGAGTGACCTGGTCTTAGGTCATTTTGTGAAAGGAAAGGCGCAGGCTGGAATGAAGGTGAGCAGTTGGGCAGGTCGTAAGAGACAGGCTGAAGAGGCATTTATTTTATTTAGTGGTTTATCTTGGTGGTCCCCAGCCCTGGCCCCAGGACGTTGACCCCGGTCCTTGGGATGTAGGTGGACTAAGTGGCCGGAGGCTGTGGACTTAACAGCAAGCCACTGGGGCACACCTTGGCCTTAAGTTTTTATGGATGTTATGGCTGAGCCTCCAGACGTTGAGAAGACTGACAGCTGGGCACTCAACGGTAGAGAAAAAGGCACTTTATTGCAAGCACCGGCGCTGGCCCAGGGGTGTTTTCTAGGGGAGCTCCCTTTACACTGAGGTAATGAGTGGTTTCTACTGGCAACTCTTGTCAGTTACCTCCAGCTGCTGAGTAGGGAGGCGATGCTTGCTCGTCCTTGGTCATGATAACGGGAAGTAGCTACAGCCTCCGTAGGACCGTAGAAAATTCTGGGCAGACTAATTTTTTCATTGGGGTCAGGGAAAAGTTCTTCTGCCACATGGAAACCATCTCTGTAAATTCAGCGGGGAAGGAAGACGTTCCCATCTCACTCTTCTTATCTTAGGGGAGAAATGGGGAATTGGGGCAGAGGTAACTGGAGGATGTGATGGACCAAGTTACATCTCTCAAAATTCACACTTCAAGTCCTAAACCCACAATACCTCAGAATGTGACTATGTGTGGTAGTTCATTCAAAGTGAGTCCAGTAGGGTGGCCCCTAAACCAGTCTGACAGTCCAGCAGGGGTGTGGGCGGTGGGACCACCGCCACCTGCAGAACGGGCGGGGGGAGGCGTCCGGAGGAGCCCGCCGGCGGTCAGCTGACCTGGAGAGGCGAGCACGGAAACTTCTGCGCTTCGGGCCCCAGGTGCGGGGTATTAAGGCAGCTGCCGGAGCTCAGGACTGGAAAGCGGGACGCCGACACCGGCGGGCCAGTGAGCAACCCGCGAGAACCCGGAGCGGGTTTGGGTTTGGGCCCGGACGGAGGAGAAAGCCCTGAGAGCCAGACGCCTCCAGCGGTCACCTGGACGCTCCGTCTCAGGTACAGTGCTGGGCCCACTTTTTCTTTTTTTTTTTTTTCCAGTAGAAATTGTAATGAGTTGCCAACGTCTAAAAAGCAGGAGATTCTACATTTTTAAAAAACAGGACGTCCAGCTCTTCTTGAAAAACTTCAGAAGACGTGGCTGCCCAGCCCCTCCGGCCAGCGGGCAGGGATTCCCGAACAGCAGCCGGGGAAGGGGACTCGCACATCCGTCAAATGGCAGCATCTGAAGTTGGGGGTGGCAGGTCTTTATGGTCATTTGTGTCTTGTCATTACCGTGAAGGGTACCTCACCGGGCTCTGCGTTCCCTGTGATTTACGGGGAAGGAAGTGATATAATTGTCGCGTCCAGCGGAGGTGGAAGCTTCTGAATCCCGGAAAGGGCTTTTAAACGTCTTTTTGTGATCTTAAACGGAGTTTTTATAGGCGTTTCTATTTCCAGAAGACATTGGAAATAACTCTAAGGGCACCTGTGCGTTCACATTGCTTCTCACTTGACACTTTCAGATGAGGGCTGGCAGCTTGTAAATTCCTACTTGGGTGTAATGAAAAATCTCCTTATAATTTGCACATCAAACAAGAGGCTCTCACTCTAGCTGGGGGAGGCTTGATTGAATTTGCAGGTTTTTGAGAACTTCACAAACACTCCCAGTTGTTGGTGTTCTTTATACCCAGTATCTGAGACAGAATTAGCAACAGAATTACTGTTCAGACCTGGGTGGCTCCTCTCTCTTCCAAAGCACTGTGCATATTTTGAGGAGGATCTCCCTGTTCCCTGGTTAAGTTAGGATCTCAGAGAAGCTGCTATCTAGCTCTTTCTGCACTGGGTACTTATCTCCACTTGGGACAACTGATTCTAGAAAATGGAAGAGGCCTAACTCTTCGCACCTGGACCTTATTAGGCTTAAAGGCACAGCCTCCCAAGGAGGGGTGCGTGGGAGAGCGCCCCAGGGTCCTTGGTGTCTTCTCACCCCCAGTCCTTCCCTTCTAATCTGCCTGTGCACCCCACCATGTCTAGATTCTCTCCCTCTCTCTCCCCCTTCTCATCTCCTTTTTCAACTGCCCTGCCTCCCTGGGATAGTACTCATGAGCCAACCTCTCCCCAAGTTCTTACACTCATTCTCGAGACTGACATTTCTCCTTTGGCGGCTCTAGTCTGAGACTGATCAATGGCATTCTGTTGGTCCATCAGTAATTGTCTTGTGTCACTTGGTGGGGGAGTCCTGTCCCACTCCCACAGGCAGGAAACTTTAGGGGCAAGATAGCCCCCAGGGGTGCCGACTAGAGTCACACCAGAGCCTGCATTTGCAGAGGACCCTCCTCTGCTAGCTCGCCAAGCCCGCCTCTCTACACATTGCAACAATATTTTTATTTTGTACATTTTTCAGATGAAGAAACTGAAGCGCAGACTTGTGCAAGGTCACCCCGTGAGAAATAACCAAGTTGATGGACCCCAAAGACCAAACACCAAACTCGCCTTTAGGGAGTAGTGTGTCTGTTTAATTATACAGCCTGAACCTCTTTCCAGAAGCATAGTCGGTGGTTCACAGATACACAGAAAGAGAAAAGAAAATTTTAAACCAGCAAGGACAGCAGGAAACTGAGGCCAGGAAAGAGCAAAGGAGTTCGCGGTGTCAGGACACAGGGGCCTGTGGGATGGGGGCAGGTGGCTGCACCGAGGCTGTCCAGTCGGGGTGTGTCTGTCACCAAGTCACCGATCAGCACCACTGAACTGTGGGGCCCTTGAGGGCAGTTGGAGCCAAATCCTTTTTGTCTCTCCCACACTTTATCTCTGATTCGGTGGATATAATTGTGAAGGAGGGTGCCTCCTCCCCTTTCTCTCCCCCTCAATCCTGTGGCTCATGAAACAGGAATGTCTACTTCTCTGAGGCCTGGAGAAGTTTCCTCTCTGCAACTCCCACTGGTGTGCCCTGGGGAGGAGACTTCCAGGGGACGGTGACAAGAGGGGCCCCAGCTCTTCCAGGTGCCATTGACTCCTTCGAAGGGGGCTGCCCCCGCCCCCTGTGCAGTGTCCTGCCTGCTTGGGCTCTTGGGCCTTAATTCCAGACTCCCCACCCCACAGGGTAGGCCCGAGCCCTGGGCGAGTGGATGGGGTGTTGGCCGTGGTCGGGCTCGGGGGCGTGTAGGGGCCTGAAGTCCAGCAGCTGTGCTTCGCAGGCTGAGTGGAGTAGGATCAAGTCAGTGGAAAGGCGAGGACTGACTGCTTCAGCCTCAGGCCCAACAGTTGCAGTCATAAGAAAGTTTGAATCCTGGTCGATGTATAGATGGATTTCTAATCTAGAAGGAAACGGTGTGAGTTTTGTTTTGTTTTGCTTTACTTTAAAATCTTGATTTACTTTGGCACAGATACTGATATTCTTAGAATAGGGACTATTCTGGGGTCAGTTAGGAAAGCTTGTGATCCCAAGAATCCAAAAGGCACACTGTGGGGCTGAGATGCTGGTGTGTCGAACCTGGGGCTGGAGTGAAAAAACTAAATAAAATTATTCTTCCTCTTCTTCCTTGCTACCTCTCTTTAAAAAAAAAAAAAATCTGGAGCCCAGTTAGGGGAGGGTAAGGAGGAGGGCCTGGAAGGTGGAGAGATCCTGGGATGTGGATCCGACCCTGAGAAAGGAGGGGTGGGGAGACACGTGCCCGAGCAGACATGGGGCGGGTGGATAAGGACCCCTCCCCTCCCCGAGACGCCCGCTTGACCCGGCATGGCCCTGCGAGGTCTCCTCCCGAAGAGAAGCAGCAGACCCGACCGTCGTGCTCCCAGAGAAGGGTGCTCCTGGCCAGAAAGCCGAGACCTGGGTTTTCATGGCTGCACGACAGTGTGGCCCAATAAGGGGTTTGAACTAGAACTCGCTGCCCGGTGGCCCTGGTCAGGCCCGCACACTGCGGTGGCAGGAGAAGGGCGGGGCCGCATCTCGGGAGACAGCGCCAGGCTTCCGAGCCGTGCGCAGCCCCGGCCCGGGCGCCTGGGCAAGGGGCTTGGGGAGAAGGGAGTGGGGCCAGGGCCACGTGCCACAGAGGAGACCCTCGAGGACACTTCTGTCCCACGCAACCTGAGGGGCATTTGCACGGGGCCGCCTCTGCGGCCCCTCCTGGGACGTCCGGTCTGCGCACTCCCCTGAGGCTGGCTGCATGTTTCATTGTTCCTTTTCTTTAAAGGAAAGATGCAGACAGACATGAAGGAGAGCAGGGAGAGAGGAAGCAGCTTTATGGTTGTTGTTAGTGGGTTCTCTTGAGACGTGAACCTGGGTGCTTGGGCTGTATGCGGGCTGCGCCCAGCCGGAGGCAGCGGACCCAACCACTGTTCCACCCAGGCGCCGTCTGCATGCTTTCTCGGCGCACTGCCTGCTGAGACATGCCGCATAAGTGAGGTGGTGTTTTCTCCCTCCCAGCTGAGGCGGGTGAACTCTAACAGAAGGGATATGACTGGTATTTGCCCACTGAACCAGGTGTCTTACACGTGTCCTCCTGTGCGCCTCCCATGACCTCATGCGTGAGGGACAAGCTGTCACAGGCCTTGGGGCTTCTTGTGTGGCAGCCATTGGTTTGGGGCACGGGTGCCTCATCACCCTGCGCCCAGCAGCGAAATCTCTTCCCCTTGGCAGCAATGGGTTCAGAAATGGGCTTAGAACCAATTTGGCTCAGTGGCTTCAGAGGAAATCTGTTGCCGCTTCTGGAATGTTTTCCCCTTTGGCAAAAGTGAAAGCCACAGGAAAAGCTTATTTCTACCTTCAGCGAGATGTGAACAAAGAAACCAGGAGCCCCGAAGTTCTGGCATCCTCCTGTGACCCCCGGGAAAGTTCATGCTGTGGACAGCAGCTAGGGTCCTGGGGACATCCCTGAGTGACTGGACCAACCAGCTGAGGACCCCACAGCCGCCAGGCTGCCAACAGGAGCCCCCATTTCCCATCGTTGAAGCCTTGGAGGGTGGATTTTCTGTTAGGCCAGAAGCATCCTGCCTGCTCCAGATCTACGCCTATCTCGGAGAGGAGGATACTGATTTCCAGAGGGTCGAAGTCCCAGGCCCAGTCTGCACAGAGTGACAGAGCCGGAGGAACCAAGGCCTGACTCCACACCCTCCTGGGGCCCCATTCCGGAGGCCACGGGTCACATATTCACAGTCTGAGCACAGCACAGCCGGCTGCACTCAGTTCTCTTGACTTTTGTGTCCCTCAGTGAGGTCACAGTTGGGCCATTTCCTGAGTCCCAGGATCTCCATGCATCAAAAGGGTCTCACAAATCACACGAATGCTGAAGCAGGCAGATTTATATCTAATTCACAACCAGTTTTCAGGGTGACATCCATATACTTTTCCCCTGTTTTGTTTTGTTTTTTTAAGCAGGCTGTAATGATGGCAGAGTATAAAACAAATATTTACTGGGGACTGGCTTCCAGTTTTCTCTTATCACAGTTGACGAATGGCCGGGACCGGTGGGAAGAGTGTGGGTGGGGGCAGGCCCCGGATGTCCATGAGAATTCATGCTGTGGATACAAGGGTTGTGATGCAACAGCGTCATGAACAAAATTCGAACCTTTTTCTAGAACACTTTGAAATGCTGACTGGAATTGGGAAGCCCGCTGACAGACCAAATCATCCAGAACACTCTCGCAGGGGAAGATGGCATTCCTTTCCA
Organism: Solenodon paradoxus; assembly: GCA_004363575.1. Classification (NCBI taxonomy): domain Eukaryota; kingdom Metazoa; phylum Chordata; class Mammalia; order Eulipotyphla; family Solenodontidae; genus Solenodon; species Solenodon paradoxus. The sequence continues at coordinate 18,870 of RJWH01003616.1, forward strand.
CTCGCCTTTCTAGGAAGTTCCTGGTGTTTCTCTGACTTTGGACTTCTGTTTTGTCATAAGCAAAGTCACTGTTCTTCACAGCATAGTGGATATGTGCTCATTAAGAGACAAAGGTCAGGTGCCCTTGTGATTCACACGACTGAGACACTGGTGTGTGGACTATGTAAAGCCCAAAACCTGGGTTTACCATCTAGGTTTGTGACTCAGGGCCGAGGTGGAAACCCTAAATGAATGAATGAATGATTAATTTGATTTTTCCTTCTCTCCCTTCCTGGCATACTTCCTTAAATGTTTACCCTCTCCCTCTCAGAAAAAAAAAAAGATAAATGTGTTCTCCTCCCAAGAAGATGTTATGATGAGCCAGCACCCCAGTGGGGTGACCAAGCCCATTATCCCTTTACCCGCTAGCTAACTTTGGAGAAAAATGGAATGTGGAACATACATTCTATCTATGAATTTGAGGCAGCCCAAAAGAAAAACGAGGTAACCTGTGAAGACAAGAGATGACTTTATAATTTATTTTTTGTTTTCGAAGCCACACATTTATTTAATTTTCAGAGTTAAACAACAATACTACAAAACTAATCATGAAAAAACACATTCTCTGGCACATCCTGGTGGCTAAGGTGTTAAGTCAGCAGCTCTGGCAGAGTCCACATAAAGCCCAGGGACTTGGATTTGACCCTGGGGCTGGGAAAGCAACCAAAATGAACAACAGTGAGTAAATAAAAGTGCTTCTTCCTCCTCTCTCTCCCTTCTTGCCCTCATTCCTGCCTTCTTCCTTCCTCTTTAGAAACAGATAAATGCATTCTCTCTGCATATCCTCCTTACTGTAAATGTTCCTCCCCAGATTAAACACTTTCAAATCTTCTAGCTATTTCATCTAGTATTTACACTTATATTTCTAACAAGGTGTTGATATTGTTATCTCTTCATTTCTCAATTATAGACAGCATCTATTCCTTTCCTCACGCAGAAAACGGGATTTATCCTGCTCCCACCTTCCCTTCCCCGTCCTCGAGCCCACCCCCACCCCCTACACACAACTCTCCTCTCCATCTTCCCAACATCGTTTATCACAACTCGGGGTTGAACCAACATTGAGTATTTACATTTGTATGACAAGGTCAGGCGTGTTCACAGCTGAGCCGGGCAATGCAATCCACAAAGAATGGACCCTACTGGACCTCACAGACAGAAAGAACCCAAGTTAACCTGCAGGTGCCAAGCCTCCGCTGGTATCCAGACCTGCTTTCTCCTCAGCCTGTGGAGAAAGCATCACTGGGGGCTGTGTGTCCTGTGTCTGTACAGGTTGAGGCAAGACCAACTCCTGAGGTGGTGGCGGGTGAGGTTCGCCTTCCGAAGACGGGTGGAAATGTGGAAATTTTGTTCAGAGCCCAGTTAAAGAGTCGAAAAGAAGGGTGAACCCAGAGAAAAAGATCCTTTCCCTCGGTAGCCATCAGCCATGATGGGCGCTTGCAAGTCCACCCAGGAGGAGGCAGCAGTCGGACACGGTGCGCTGTGGGCTGCACCGCCCGCCCGACCCGCAAGGCAGCAGGCGGGTGCAAGACGGGTGCAAGGCCAAGCAGGTTACGGGCAAGCTGACCTCTGCAGGCCGCAGAGCCGCAGCCTTGGGAAGGGCCACACATTCCACCCCACGACTGGTGGTTCCCACCGTGCAGCTTGGAGAAGGCGCAGCTTCACCATTCCTGCTGCTAAGTAGTGTTTGCAAAATTCTTCCCTGATAAACCACTTCAGACAGTTTTGAAAAAAGAAGGGAGAAGAGACCCTCAGGTTGTAAACTAACCTCTACAGGGGAGTGGAGGGGGGCGTGATTTTCTGAAGAGTTTGACTTTTTCCTTTTCTCCTGGACTTGGGACAGTCATGTACGTGTCCTGTTTAAAGGTTTTTCTCCTTGGAGTCACTTCTCTCTAGTTACTCACAAGTCTTCCATGCCTCCCACGCCTCCTGTGTGTTAGGAGTTAATGTTGTAGGTGACTAGGGATGAGACAGTGAGATATGAGAAGCCCTGTGTCCCTGTTCTGAAAACGTCCAGTTTTTCACAGTCTTCTCTGAGCGTGGCCATGACTGGGGCCATTTTGCCTGCTCCTGTCTGGGAGTAACCCAGGGTCACAGCAGCACTGGGTGTCCTACCTGCATGGAGGGGAGTCATGTTAGCCTCACTCAGAGAAGACAGGCAACCCAACTTTGTTTTCAAGCTAAGTGTCCTCCAGGGATTTGGAACTGAAATTCAACTGAAGTTTCTCAGATGTCTCCCCAATACAAGAGAAACAATCTTGAAGAAATGCTTCCTTATTCCGCCTCCCCATGTGTGTTGGTGTAACGAGATGCAATGTGCCTATTGTTTATTTCTGACCTAGGAGATTCTCCTTATTGTCACTGAGTTTTAGTGTGGGGTCCCTTGATGGGAAGACACAGGTTCAACTCCACTTAGTAGGCTTTGATTGTTTCTTCAAGATCTGTGGAAAGTTGCTGGGCCCAGGAAAATCTCATGGCCTCCTTTTTCCTTTCAATGGAAATGTTCAAATTACCTAAAAATTAAAACGAGCCCTCCAGTGTCCCCTTACATTTTCAGATGCTTCGGTTTCAGCTTCTAACAGCAAATCTCCTCTTCCTCCTCTGAAACTCTCAGTTACTTTTCTAAGTAGTTTCATTTGAATGGTTCCCTTTTAGCTGCCTTCTTTTATCGGTCTATAAACTTTTGAAGATTCAGTTATGCAAAGGTGACCAGAGCTGTCTTCAAAGAGGGGGAAGCCAGAAATGGATGTGCAGAAAAAAGAGGAAAAAAAAGAACGGTTGGCGCTGTTTAAGAAAGTGGATCTTCTCTTCATGAGACATGAATTTGCTAAGAGCTTGTCCTTTGCGATCCATTGGGCTCAACCAAAATTCAACCATTGACTGATGTGACCAAAGAATTCATTTTAGATGCAATTTTAGGCCCTGTGATGCTAACAGCTGACAATAGGATTTTGCAGCTTGAAAAAGGGCTCTTAAGAGTATTGAAAACCTTGATTCTTGAAAACAACTGTATGGTGATAAAAATAATGTAGGGTATTTTGAGTGTTCAGTCTCTGTCAGGTCCTGGTAATTAGCTGTACTTGGGTTAACCCATTTGATCCACACATGTGTCCTGTGAAGTCAGTATTGTTGGCATCCCCTCTCTTGCCCTCAGGTCAGAAAACTAAGATAACATGGTTTCGAAGAGACTGAACAGGGATTTGAACCCAGGGAACCAGGTTCAGGGTGCTGTACTCTTAGTCATGGGCTTACATTCAAGTCCTGCACACTCCTGCGTGCTGCGTCACATCCCTTTGCTCTCCTACCCGCCCAGGCAAAACTGGGACCATCAAGTCTCTCACCAGTACTGCGATGTATTTGCTTCAGGCACAAAGGGTAAGGGGTCTCCAAAGCACTCAGTTATTGGTGCACCCTGGTGGCTCAAATGTTAAATCTGAGGCTCCAGATGGCATAAGCCATGTAAAGCCCAGGGACCCAGGTTCATAGCCTGGGACTGAAAGGAACAAGGAACATGATTAAAAAGACAGATAAATGTTTCTTCCTCCTCTCTCTGCCTGCCTGCCTTCATTCCTGTCTGCTTCCTTTCTCTAACATTTTTGAAAGAGGAAAGGTATAGGGAGGAATGAAGGTGAGTAGGCAGGAAGAGAAAGAAGCAGCATTTTATTTTTATTAGATTTTCATATTGGCTGTTTCTCTCCGGTCCCAGGTCTTGAACCGGAGGCCTTGGGATGCATATTCTTTAAAGTCAAAATGAATAAAAATAATCCAGTGAACAGCAAATTAAATCATATCAAGACAAACCTAATCCCATCCCAAATTCCTTTTCAAGCCCTTTCTCCAAATCTGATCATTCTTATTTGATTCCAGTTCCTGCAGTTCTCTTGCCTTGCTCTTGGAGAAATCCTGGAAAGTCTTAAGATGCTGCTTTTATTCCAGAGGCAGCAACATTTAATGCTTTGGGTTGGGGGAATTAGATTGCTGAGTAGTATTCTGTTGTATGGATATATGGATATATGACCATCATTTATCTGTTTACATTCTGTTTTCAGTACCTTCATTTTTAGGTTAAAAAAAAAAAATAGTAGAGTTTTAGATACTTGAGCCTATTTAAAAAGTGTATATTCTCCCTGAACTCCCAGTTACCCTGACATGGTGCCAGGGCAGGCAGTAAAGACAGGAAACCTTTATTCTCCTGGTTATGTGCCTGCATCTCACCTGCACTCACTCATTTAGTTGTCACAACTCTCAGCAGATATTTATAGTTCCATTTTGACAAAGGAAGAAGCTGAGACACAGAGGGGTTTCCAAGGACACACAGCTGGCAGCAGTTTAGGAATTAAAATCTAGGTCTGTGTAACTCAGCCACCTAGCTGCTTGTCCCCTCAGGCTGAAAAAAATGCCTAAAAGAGCCCCTCCCAGCACGCCCCCCCCCCCAATGCCCCCTGGCTATAGGCTAAGGCCTCTCAGCAGTGAACAAAAGGGGGCTGCTTATTCAGAAACCACCCCCAATCCACATGAAGAGCCTCCAGCAGGAATGGTGGGCCATAGTCTAACGCCTCAATCACCCACCTCTGCCAAGATGGTATAGTGAGGGGGCGAGAGGTGGACGGACAGGGTCTGAGAACTGCCTCTGTCCTCTGGGTCTGTCAGTTATCCTGCTCAAGCTGCTCTCCCAAGTGTCAAGCAGGGATGCTCTAGAGAAAGCGAATGGAAACTCTGGAGGGCTAGGCCAGTGCAGACTTCTCCCAGCACCTCGTGACTCACCCCCGGTGACCTTTACGGGCACAGCCACCCAAGGCCTATGGCGTAAGGTAGACGTAGGAGATGGGCTCCCGCCCCTCCAATGCCAGATAGTCCCGTGTTGTCATGCATGGAGACCCCTTTCTCTGTTCAGGGCACCCTGCTGCTCTGGGAGGGTCCCCACGCCTGGGGAGAGGCCCAAAAGAGATTGTATCACAAGGAGCAATTAAGCATCTTACATTGGTGGAAATCAAGCCACAGCAATATTGTTTAATATTAAATATTTGAAATTGCTGCCTTAGAGCTTAAACATGGTTCAACTGACTATATTTTGTCACTTGACAGATTCCAGGAAGGAGAGTGTTCCTTAGTAGCTTAAATATTTCCTTGTTCTCCTCTTTTGTTCCCTTCCTGTAAAAGCATTGGGCATGAGCAAAAACACAGAGGAGATAAAAAATACACTCTATAATTTTCATCTTCTTAAAAAAGAAATGAAGGGTCATTGCTTGAGTGTTAGGCAGGTGGAACTCTGCTAAATCCTGGGGACCAGGGAAAAGTACAACCATAGCCCTGTGAGTTTCCCCAGGGAGAAAAGACATTGAAAGAAGACTATTAGGCTGCTGCTATTAAATAATCTGAGAAAATTCTGAGACACTAAAATCAAGCATCCCCTCCTCCCCACCAAACACACACCACTCTGAATTCTCTATGTAGCAGAACCGGCAGTATTCAGTTTGCAGTAAAGGTCCCAGTCTTTATTTAGACTTTAGACTTTATTACTGGGTTTCCTGCTCCATGGAAAGAGATCGTCAGTCAGTGGCAAATGGACAGAAGCATAACGCAGTGCATCCCGGCTGTGATTGTCCCAGGTACGTTCAGAAGATGCCCGCCCGCGCCGGGTTCAGGTGTCCGCCTTCCCTGTTCTCGGCGGCGCTCCTGCGCTCTGCCAGTTCAGCACATTCACGTTTGTAATTGCCGATTGTTCATCTCTTACGTACTTAAGTCCTCGTCTGTGACCGTGTAATTAGGTCCCTGGGTCCTTTAAAGAAGAGGCGCTTGGTATAAACAGACAAAGCAGCAGAGGGAGCGGGTTTGCAGCCCGACACACAGGCCTGGTGTCCGCGGTCCGGAGGCGCCACCGCACGATGGGCGTCATCGATCGCCAGCCTCGCTGTAAATCGGCATAAAAGGATGTTGAGTGTAAACGGATAACATGTTACTAAAGGGGTCATCTGATAGGCTCTGTTACAAACCCTGGTCACGGACTCCTAGGGAAAGCAAGTTTGGGCCTAATCTCCTTACTCCGCAGGAAAGGGAGAGAACTAAGGAAAGGCCGGCCGGGCTGCGGTCTGTAGCAAGCGAAGCTCTCCGTTGCCTGGTTTACATAAACATTCATTAAATACATGAGCTTGTGCCTGATCACACGCCTGTTTGGCACAGAGACAGGGAAGTGGCTCTTGGCTGTGTGCCCAGCTATGAGGCCGTCACTCTGGGAGTATACGGTGTTCCCAGAGCAAAGCCAGGCACACTCTGCTTCGGATCTCTTGTCCCTGTCCCTTCCCTTTTCCTTTCCTCCCCCAAACTTTTTTTTAATAATTTTAAATCCCAGCATACCCTGGTGGCCTAGTGTTCTAGCACACCCTGGGCGCAGTCCACACACATCCTGAAGTCGCAGGTTCAAGACCCAGGGCCAGGGGGAGCTACCAATGTGAACAACTAAATAAAAATAAAGTGCTTCTTCCTCTCTTCCTGCCTCCCTGCCTCTTACCTTCATTCCTGCCTGAACCTTTCCTTTAAAAAAAATACTTTAAAATTCCATAGCTATTAAAATGAATTGGGCTAGGCACACCTCAAACATGATATTCATTCATTTTCAAAGCTCCATAGCTTGAAGTAATACTTTCCATTTGCTTGAGAAACCATTTTAAATAAGTCTGAATGAGAACGCTAGCATGAACACATGTTGACATTTTGTCATTTAGAAAGTAATTTAAAGCAAGAGAACAAATGTTGCAGATAGGCTGAAAGCCCCTGGTGTCCCCACTTGGAGTCCTTTCCTCCATCAAGGCATGTGCGTTCATCAACTTCGCATGTGTCCAAATTCTTGTTTCAGGCTTGTACCGCATGGCTATGTCTTAAAAACCATACACAGCCCTGCTGTGTCAGGTAATTGCCAGTTTATAGAAATGTTCATCCCCCGGGAAGCTGAGCTGCCGTCTTCACTCAGCACTGAGCTCAAGCCAGGCGAGCTCGAGGAGAAAAGGCTCACTCGGGCACTGCCTACAGCATCTCACCAGGAGCACGTTCCTCAGTCAGTCATCCCCAACTTGATGGCCACTGGGGCTGTTTCCAGTGTGTTATTTCAAGCAAGGCTGTGACTTCATAGAGGAAATGTGGATTCCGTGTTTCTAGTTTTACCGGCTCGCAAAGTGGCTGACCCGAGTTATACTCCACTAGCGGTGAGGGGAACCCAAAGCCCCTCGCTCACACTCTCGGTTTTGCAGACTTTGATTCCGGCTAATTTGATGGAAGCTCTTTGGGGTCGTAGCTTTCTCTTTCTTGATGATTAGGGAGGCTGAGCTGGGAATGTTGGCCAATCAGATGTTGTCTGATGGACACTGTTTGTTCCTGTCCTTGGTTACTTTTCTGCTGGGTCGTTGCTTTTTTCGTATTGCTTTATAGTTCTTTGCATATTCTGAATATAATCCTTCATCTGTTTTCTTTGCTGCAAATATCTTCTCCCTGCTTATATCCATCTTTAATCACTTTCATGGTACTTGCAATAGTACAAAGGGTTTTCATTTTGATGAACTCAGCTGTGTCCACTTTAATGTGAGGTGTGCATTTTTGTAGGTTTTCTTACCACAGACCCAGGTCTTGTCACAGGTTTTCCATGGTCCACACCTTAGTCACCTCTGCTACAGGGAGCAGAGTTCTGCTTTTTTGTGTCAGCTCTTAAGAAATCCTTGCCTGGCCCGACTGTCATAAAATTCAAGTTTTCTTCTTCACATAGAGGTGTTTCGTCTCACTGGGACTTTATTTCCATCGGGGATGAGAGGCAGAGACCTGATATTATGTATTTTCCCATTTCCATGTTTTGCCATTGACATTGCCAGCTGTCCCCAAATCCCTGATGGCAGGACTCCTGCTTCACATTATAAGCCCCACATATATCCAGAAGTGTTCCTGCACTCTTCATTCAGGAAGCTTGGCCGTATCTTGCCTTTTCCTGCCTTTTCCTACCTGGTTCATCGGCAAGGCTGCCAAGACGTGATACATCTGTGAAGTGGTTATTTGATTTAATTATCATCAACATGGACAATGCTAAGTGGTTTTTGGTTTAAGGAGAAAGTACTGATGTCAGCAGGGACTGCATCTTGGGGTGAGGTTTAGTACATGGAGAATGAAACAAAAAGATTGAGATCAGGAGAGAAAGGTTGAGGGTAAGAGGAAAAAGGACCTCAAATTTGTTGAGTATTTGCAACGTGCCAGGTGCAGTTCTGGGCTGAGTTTCGTAACTCATTTCCCCTCCTCAATTTGAAATAAGTTCTGCTTTGGACTCCTTTTCATGGGGAGGAGACAGGAGGCCCACGGAAGCGCCATAACGTGCTCCCACTCACACAAGGAGCGTAGAGCCGAGTGGACACTTGAGTCTGTCTGTCTCCAATGACCTTGACCTCTCGACTTTGCCACAAAGATTTAGACATGTGCAGCTAGACCAAGCCAGCTCGGCTCTCAGTCACTTCACCTCAATTCACACAGCCATTTGCGCTGGGGGTTGGGACCAGATGCAGCCAGTAACACAGCTCCGTGTGCGCAGTCTCTGTCCCTGTGCACCAGGCCACTTGCACACAGTCTCATCACCTGACAAGCATCTGCAGCATGGGATTCCTAGTCTGCACTGCCGGGGAAAAGCTTGAGCTGCACAGAAGGTATGCCTTCTCCTAAAATGACTCTGCTACTAAGATGTATTCTCAAGGCAGCTGTGCCTTCTTATATCTTAGATAAAATGGCAGCTCCTACCTCCGACACCCCCACACATCTTAAAGGAGTCCAGTGGGAGGCGTCTGACTGAATTGCACCAGAGGCCGGTGCAACGGTTGGAACATGAGGCTGGGGAAGGTTTGCCCTTAAGTTGGTCTGACTCCAAAATCTTGTTTTATTTCTGCTGTATCCTATTGTTTTAGCTGGTGCCTCACGAACTTCTCTGGTTCTGGACCATTGCGTTGAGACAAAGACTCCAAAGTTCTACCCGTGTCGACCTATGAAATGACAGCTAGATAACAAGCATGTTACTTATATGTAGATGTATGTGTTTTCTTCTTCTGTGGCTGTCGTCAATTCGTATTTGAACCATGAAGTCATAGTGCATAGGCACTAGAGGAAAAAAATAAGTCCAAATGGTGATGCCAAAATATCACCTCCGGACCTCCTCGGAGAGGCAAGCTGAGTTCTCTGCATGCTTGAGTGTGATGCTCATTTTAAATTTATGAATTACTAGTGAGTGGGCCTGAGTGAGACAGACGAATAAGAGTTGAGTTTTGGGATTGGCTCACAGTCATGAGAGATCTCACTTTCAGAACCACTTCCTTAAATAGGAGTTGGAGTACATTCGATTTCTCCAAATTCCTAATATAAATCCTAGTTTGGAATATTCAAGAGCATTTATTATTGACTGCATACCTGGGAAATCCCTCATTCTTTGTAGATGTGGGCAGTTCTTTGAATTGTGCCCACTGACAGCAGCTTCTCTAGGCTCATAACTGCAGAAACAAGTCTGAAATGACCGTAGCCAATGTGTCTAGAAAGAGATCGCCTGAATGTAGAACTAGAAAGGGCTTTGAGGACCAGGCTTGAATTGTCCTGCGAGGACCGATAAAACAGTTGTTACAACTGTGCCAGAAATATGATCAGCTAGAGGAGTGGGGATAAATGACTTTATTAAAGTTCTAGGGAGGGAAATGGATTCCACGTGTCCTCAGTCCAGATATTGTTCTCCAAAGACCACGCTTAATAGCTGAATGAGGCAAAGAACAAAATAATGCCCTTCAGGGAGACATTGAAAAGCTGAAACCAATAGCCGCCTCTTCTACATTTATGACTTTTCCTGACTGAACAGCTATTGGCTCAAACTTAATGGAGTTGAGACACTTGCTACCATGTTTGCTTATACCTGACCCCACGTCCACCTCCGGAGTTCAAAATTCAGTGCCTGTCCTTCATGAAAAAGGCAGCGAAATGATGAACCGTGCTTTACCCTTCTCAGCAAAGAAGCAATCATTTCATCTGCTTTTTGGAGAGGGATCCTCTTCTTTTTCAACCAATCCGGTGGTGGCCCAGAGGAGAGTGAGCAGGATCTGGGTTTAGGGATGGAGCAGATTTGTGACACCAAGTTTAGTCCTCAAGGATCCCTTTCTGTTAGGACTGAGTGCCACCGATTCCCTGCCCAGAAATGGCCCCTTTCTGAGTCTCGATTTACTGCTGCTGGTCTTTGGTTCATTTTCCAGTGTGGTCTGCGTTCCAGCCTGTCCCAGCAAAACCTCTGCCTGAGGGGACTTAGCCATCGCCTGTGTGCTGTGAATAAAGCTTGTAAAAGCTGCTTCCTGGGAAACTGTTAAAAGGGTCTCCTTCCTGAGGCCATACACAGCAGCCCTTTGCGCTCCACAAACCCAGACTTCCAAACTGGCTTTTATCAAAGAACTTGAAATTGGCCACTGCATGAGCGCTCAGATTTGGCTTTTCTATTCGCCAGGAGAGAGAAGAAAAAAAAAAAAATGTTTTTGACATTGCCTTTTCCCCTGAACCCCTGACTTAGCAAAGGTTAAAAAAAGTAACATGGAATTCATGTACATTAATGAGGGTGGGCAGCTAGCCATTTCACAGTTTAAGCTAAAGAAACCTTCCCCTTCAGGAGGAAATGGGACGAATCAGGAAATGATTCATCTTGCCAGGTTCATTCACCCTCATTTTGTTGACAAGCCTCATCTGCCATAGAAAAACAGAACTTCAGCCTTGGAAGGGACTTGAAAAGTTGTGCAGCCCCTCCCAGTCCATCGACAGAGGTCCAAATGTTCTCTCTGCCCCTGCGGTTCTGGAGCCCGGCTGCATGTCAGAGCAATTCGGCTTGTTCCAAACAGAAGTCCTTCGGCTCCCCCGCGGCGACGTTCTAACCCAGTGGACCTGGGTGGGCCGGTTGACTGTGAAGAGCTCCCAGGTGCTGCTGAAGCAGCCACTTTGCAGAGCATGTCCCAGAACCTCCACCGTGTCACAGCGTCTGAGGACTTCTCCAAGTGTCCGTCGCTTGTCTTGGTCTTCCCCAGCACCTGGCCCTCACTGCCTTCCAAAGTAGCTGCATTTGAGCAGTGCTGCCTGGAAATTCTTCCTCAGGCTCAGTGGAAATATTTCTCCTTACAGCACCTACCCCACCATGCACAGAAGGTGGCTGACCAGCAGGGAGCCCTCAGGTGTCCCAACATGGCACTCGGCCCTGTCCTGATGTCCCTGCTCCAAAGTGAACACACACCTCCCTCCCATGACAAGTCTGTGCATAGTGTTCTCATCTGCGACCCTGGGTTTCCTCTCCGGACCGTGCACCCACTTTTGGACTATTCTTTATTTTTTTTAAGGAAAGGTGCAATTCATTTTAAGGAATGAAGGCAAGTAGACAGGTGGGCAGGGAGAGAGGGAGGAAGATGCATTTTATTTTATTTTAGATATTTATCTCGGTGGTTTTCCCAGCAGCAGGGCTAGAACCAGGGACCTTGGGATGAATGTGGACTGCGTCCAACCCCAGGTTCACCAGGACGCGCCACTTTTGGGTTATTCTAATAGAAGCTCTTCTTCTCGGTCACTTAGCCTATCTGGCCCTCTGCTTAGTCATCTGTAAAGTGGAGATGACACAGCTGATGGGGTCAGCACAGAGCCTGCCACTGGGTGATTCTCAAGGTGACAATCCCCTCCCACTCCCTGGTTTGTTCATCTAGTTTTTCAGTTGTTTTATTATTTTTTGTGTTTGTTTGTTTACATTGCTCTAAGCTTTCCAGGACATTGAATTGGCAGCTCAGTCTGTGTTTCCCACCACAGCCACCACCAGAGTTTAGTGCCCTTCACCACCACAGCCTATTGCCGCCTTCCTGCCCCGTTCACGCCCCCTGCCCAGCCCCCGCCAGTCCTGTGTCCCGTGAATTTTGTTGCGCTTTGTCTGTTTGCTTTGTTTCTTTATTCTCCACATATGAGTGAGACCAGCGTGCTTTTTTGCTTTTCTTTCTGACTTATTTCCCTTAACTGTATCCCCTCCAATTCCAACCAGATTGTTGAAAGGGCACAATTTCAATGTTGTTGTTTTTTCAGTAGCTGCACAGAATTCCATTGAGTATCTAGACCACAGCTTTTTATCTAGTCATCTGTGGACGGGCATTTAATTGCTTCCATGTCTTGGCCATTGCAAACTGCTGCTATGAACATATGAACATACGAACATATATATGTAGAGAGAGAGAGATTATTTTTTTAAGAAAAGGTGCAGGCAGCAATGAAGACAAGCAGAGGCAGGCAGGCAGGAGAAAGAGGAAGAGAAGAAACATTTTATTTTCGTTGTTCCCTCAGCCTTGGGGCGTGAACCTGGGTCCTTGGGATGAATGTGGACTGTGTCCAGTGGACTTAACCATTAAGCCATGCAGACACGCCTGTATTTTCCAATTAGAGTTTTTGTGTTCTCTGGGATTGCCAGATCGAATAGCAGAACAATCAACTTTTTATTTTTTGAAGCATCTCCATACTGTTTACCAGAGAGGCTGCACTAATTTGTATTCCCACCTACAGTGAAGGAGGGTTCCTTTTTCTCCACACCCTCTCCAGTGCTTGTTTTTTCCAGTCTTTTTGATATAGGCTATTCTCACTGGTGTGAGGTGATACCTCATTGTGGATTTTATTTGCATTTCTCTGATGGTGAGTGATGTCTAGTGTTTTTTCATGTATCTGTAGGTCATCTGTGTCTTCTCTAGAGAAGTATCTATTCAACTCTCCATTTTTCTAGTAGGTTGTTTGCTTTTTGCTGTTGAGGTGTGTGAGCTCTTTGTATATTTTGGCGGAAGAGGAAACTCTTGTCTGATGTATGTTATTTAACTATCTTTTTCCCAATCCGTGGGATGCCTTTTTGCTTTTGTGATGATTTCTTTCCCAGTAGAGAAACTTTTTAATTTGATGCAGTTTCAGCTGTTTAATTTTACTTTAGTTTCCTCTGTGTCCACCTCTTTCTTGGAGTGTAGTGTTTAAAACAGCCCCATTAAACAGAAAGGTAAGGTGAGCTACTATGTAATTTTCATATGTGTACTTCTAAACTTTCTGACAATAACATTTAAAAAAGGGAGCAAACAGGTAACATTTTAACCCTATATCTATGTAACCCAACTTATCTAAAATATTATTTCAATATGCAGTCAATAGCGAAATATTTTATTGCTTTTCTTCACCCGAAATCATCACAATCTGGTGTGTATTTTGCTCTGCACATCTCAATCTAGACCAGCCTTGTTTCAAATGCTCAAGATGACATGTATTTGGACAACCTGGGTTTAAAGATACATCTGCTCTTCAGCTACATTTATAACCTTTGCACTATCAGGAAACTTGCTCTTTCTGCTCCGGCCTTTGAAAATGATTTTGTCTCTGAAGATTAATCTCAGGTCAAAAGCACGGTTCCTCTCATCTATGTTTTTAAATGATGAGAAATCAGTTATTCAGCCATCTTTCGTGACTAAGAACTGAAAGAGCACTGGCTCTGGCCCTGAGGATTGGGGTCCATTAAGATACATAGAACTGTAGGGAGAACCCTGGTGGCTCAGGCGGCTGACACAGCTGAGGCGTAGACCATGTACAGCTCAAGACCTGGGTTCTTGACCTGGGGTCAGTTAGAAAAACCAAAGCAAACAAATAAAAATGCTTCTTCCTTCTTTCCTTTCCTCTCTCTCTCTCTCTCTCTCTCTCTCTCTCTCAAAAAAAAAAAAGGAACTCTAACATCAAGCAGCATTGTTTTATACATAAAAATGTGAACATACTGAGGAGACATTGGCTTACTCTTTGACAACAGGATTCCTCTTGGAGGCTGTCTGCTCTGTGCTGTGACAAGGCCTTCCCTGCGCCAAACCCATCCCACACCCTTAACCACCAACCCTTCCCACTCTGTCCACAGGCGACATTCCAAGATGGGGTTGTGTGTGTGATGAGGGAGGGCCCAGAGGCCAGGCGCCGGAGAGGATGTGCCCACACCCCACCTCCCCACGGCCGCCCAAGCCAAGTTCCAAGCAGAGTTCTCACGGGAGACTCAAATTTATGGGGCGATAGGGCAAGAGCTGGGCTGATCCTGCCTAGACCAGTGATTCTCCAGCTTTGCTGTGTATTAGCATCACTTGGGAAGTTTCTAGAAATCCCACTGTCCAGATGGCTCCCCCAATTAATTAAATCTCTAGTGATGGGCCCCAGGCATCTGTGTGTTTTTAGTGTCCCACGGGGCTCCAGGGTGACCAAAGTGGACAACGCACTTTTCACACTTTCACATTTATACCAACCTGGGCTTCTTGTGAAAATGCAGGTTGAGCCAGCACGTCTGGGGTTGGGGCCAAGATGTGGCATTTTGCATGAACTCCCTGGTGATGCCAGTGCTGCTGGTGTCAGAAGTAGAAAGGTCTAGATCTGCGGGGCTCAGGAGCCCCTGCCTGTCACCAGGTTGCATGCAGCTCACTGGGCTGCAGAGCTGGCAGCTGGCTTCGTGCTGAAGGACAAGAGCTGGTTTCTCAATGAGGAAACAGTAAGTGACTGAAGGGCGGGCGATTTCAAAGGATGAGAAGGGAGGAGTGCATTTCAACAGGAAAATAATCCAGTGGTCCCTACAGAGTCAAAAATAATAATACGAGGAGGGAAAGGCGGAGGAGGAGGAAGAGGAGGCATTTGTTTTGGGAAAGTGGTTCCCCATGAGGGTAGAAAGTGGAAAGACAGCCAGAAGAAAGCTGAACTGAGACAGGAGGTGTGGCTCTCAGGCTCCAGTTGCCTGGAAGGCCTGGGAGGTTTCTGACTTGAATCACAGCTCTCTGGAAACATCTGGTGACTTATCTGTGCAACTACAGAGCTAAAGATAGAAGCACACCCAGCCCACAAACCCAGGGCTTTGCAAACAAAGGACATTTGGTTGTGAAATAGATTAAAGATGTAGAGTAAAATGGGTTTTAAAAAAAGTCTGAAGCTCTGACTTCCCTGAAGCTCCAGGGAGGGGTGAAGTGGGGGAGAAACTGACCAACTCAGAGGAGCAAGGATACTTGATGATCTACTCTTGTTGGAAACGAGAATGAGAAATGGCCCCGTCTCTCCTTGGTACATTATCCCTACCTGCCACATCCAAAGTCCTTACCTAATGTGTCCCAGAAATTTGACACTCCATGAATTAAAACCAAATGTCTTGTTTGTTTTTTCCCCCAAGTCCCCTGAATGTCCATGTGCCTGCAACTTCGAGCACTTCAGGATTAGAGCATGTTATCTGGCTTCTGATCTGCCTGCCACCAGCCCTCCATGCTGGCTGCTCTCATTCAGACAGACCCTCGCATATAAGCCCCACTGGGGTCCTGTCCTGGGCCTCCCAAAATGAGGCAGGTGACAGTTTTCTCTGAAGCCACTTAAGTTAACCCTGATGCACACAGCTGGCCTCTCGCTACCCATCTCACAGTCGGTGCTTGATTCCTACACAGCATCAACGCCTCACCTTCGAGTGTGGCGAGCATCTGAAACCCGTGTCGAATGTGGGGAATTCCCCACCGGGTGTGTTCAGACTCCACTAGAGCCCATCTCGCACGACAGGATTCAAAAAAGGGCAGATTTTAGCTGCATTCCAGCCCTGGTTGTGACTTTGCTGACACATGGCTTGGTTTGGCACATCAGATGCTCCTACTCAAGCCCTTGAATCTCAAGGTGGGAGCAAAGAAGCAGAGAGGATAAATAACCTATCAAATATTTCTTTCCTGGTATGCCCAATGGAGTAGTGGTTGGATCCACCGCTTCCAGCTGAGCACAGTCCACATACATCCCAAGGACTCAGGGAGTCCCCAGGGCCAAGGAGGAACAACCTAAATGAACCATTAAATAAAAGAAAATGAAAGTGCTTCTTCCTCTTCTCTCTTCCTCCCTGCCTGCTCACCTTCATTCCTGCCTGCACCTTCCTTTAAAAAGAAATCCTTTTCCGTGTAAGCCAGCACCAGGCCCACTGCTTGACCCCGTAGGTCAAGATGTTTGTGGTTTAACCAGGAGGGCAGATGGGGTCTGTGGGACTTCGGGTTTCCCAGAGGTGGGGTTTTCAGAGCTAACCCTTGCTGTCCTGGGCAAACCTCGGTGTTTGGTGAACCCAGTCTGAGCCCCGAGGGGTTGCCAGTTGGCTGTAAGCAAATGAGGACTCCTTCATATGTCCTGAAGAAAATCCGCTCCCTAGGGGGGAAGCTTCTGCAGTCAAAAGCTCTCTGGGGGACTCAGTGGTTTTATTTGAGTGACTCATTCCAAATAGTTTGATGGGAGCCGTCGGGGAGGGGTGGATTTACTCGGCAGCCAGTGAAGCCAGAGTTTCAAAGACATGCCTTTGCCTTGGGAGGCCCTGGAAAGAGCCAATGATAATTCACAGGGTCATCCTTTCTCATTTTACCAAAGTCAGGGGTGTGTGTGTGCTTCTTGCACTAAGTAATGATGCCGATTTCTTTCCTTTCCGACGTCCGCTCCCTGTCAAGAGACGGGTGCTGGAATATTCAAGAGCATTTTAGGAAATCCTGTGAAAGGGACTTTAAGCTTGGAATCTATTTAATTTGGGTGTGACGGGAGGTCTTTATGTAATTGCAACCAGTGCCTGTGGAGTTAAGCAGCTGATGGCCAAGGCATGTGGAAAATGCGTATGTGTGACCATGAGCATCTCATCTGCTGTCATGCACAGGTGCTGCTCACCACACAGGGCAGAAGTGTTGAATTATCCATGACTTTTAAGGCCGAGATCAGGTATGAGGAGAGAGTTCATAGAAAGCTCTGAAAAGATTGGGGACTGCTTGGAAAGACAGGTGTGGCTCTCCGGGAGGAGGAAAGAGCTGGAGCAATACGTGCTTTCCATCCACACACACAAGGGGCTTTGCGGAGCAGACACAGTCCTGTCTTGGGTACTGGATTTTGGACTAGCGTTGGTCAAACTTGAAACTGTCTTTCGTGAGGATAGCAATGGGGAGGTTAGAGGACCACAGACACCAGCGTGTTGTGAGAAGGGCTTAGGGAGGACAGTGCTCAACGCATGACGCCAGGAGTTCTGTTCGGAGAACGCCCCAGATGAGGTCATGCTCCCAGCTCCAGGCCCAGGGTACCCCCGCACTGCTCATAAAACCAGCGCTTGTCACAGTTTTGTTTTCTGTTGCCTGGGAACTCCTCAAGGGCAAGGTCTTCCTGATGATTTTGTCTCGGCAGCAGCTGGCAGAGAGCTGAGCCAAAAGCAGGCTCTCAGGAAACACTTTGCTGAATTTAATGAAAATACTCAGGTCCAGGACCACCCTGGGCCCAGCAGTACAACAAAGGCTCATCATAGCAGGGGTCCTGAGACCACAGACCCTCCGTCCACCACCCCTGCCAGGGCACACGGGCTGGGGACCTCTCTGGGCAGCCGAGGCTCTAGTCACGAGAGCAGCGAGGGTAGCTGGTCTTGCTCATTCCCGCGTAGAAGCCAAAGGAAGAGAAAACAGTGTTTTGGGGGTGCTAGCAAAAGAAGACAAAGAAAAGGGCACTGGAATTAAATCCATGTAGCTCACGGCATGCGTGCAGTTAAGTAAAATTGTCATTGGTAATAAGGCAAGTAGAAGGAAGAGAGAGAAGGAAGAAGCTACTCTGGTTTATTTTATTTAGTTTATGGTGGTGATTCCTCCCAACTAGGACATGAACCCAGGTCCTTGGGATTTATCTTATGAAGGGAGGATTTAGCTCCCAGACCGCCAGGGCGCGCCAACAGCATGCAGTTTTCTTAAAAGGACGTTGACCGAGTTGACTACGTTAAAAGTAGTGCAACTGTCCATTGCACAGGACATATGGAACGTCTGGCTTTTCTTTAAACATCAGAAGGTACAGCAGCAGACAGTTTCTCAGACGTGCCACGGGCTGCCCTCCTGCTGGGGCCTAGCGGGCTTCCAGGCCCTTCCCACCCTGGGTCTGGGGTCTGTCTGTGTGCTGTTCCAGGGCCTCGGCGCCTTCTCCCGAGTCTCATCTCAGCGCCCAAAGCCGGTGAGGCCCTGTCAGCCTGACAGAAACGTTTCCCAGCTGGGGTGCCAGGAACCCAGCAGGACGCCACATGATGCCCTTTGAATTAACCAAAGCTCTTTTCTCTGAAGAGCAGAAACCAGTCCTCAGAGCTGAGGAGCTTGCATTCCACAAACTCCCAGTTGCTGGACTTGCCCCTTGGAAACGGTGAGAAGTCCCAGTTTGACACCTTGGGCAGCTAAGAGCAAGGCCTCTGTGCTTAGGCGGGTGTGGGAGGTTGTCTGGATTCTGCCCCCGGAGAAATCAGAATCCCAGCTACTCAGAGCGTGTGCAGGATGGGCTTGCAGATTCTAGACAGACAGAGAAGAGGAAGAAGCATCTTTGTTTTTTTCGTTTCGTTGTTCACACTGGTTGTTTCCCACACCACCCCCCCTCCACCCCAGACCTGGGACTCAAACCTAGGGGTATGTGGCCTGCACTCCTTCAGAGGTGACTGGTCTAACCGCTGCTCCACCAGGATGCACTCGTCTCAATATTTTATATTAGCATGGTGCACTTGTTACAATTCTTGAATCAATATGGACACATGATTTTTAACTAAACTCCAGATGTCCTTCACGTTTACCTACCATCCTTTTCTGTCCTGCCATCCCACCTGGGACACCACATTACCTTCCACTCTTATCCCCTAAGGTGCCTCTTGGCTCTGACTGCTTCTCAGACTTTCTTTGGTTTTGATGATCTGGACAGTTTTGCTACCAGGAGTTCTTAGAACATCTCTCAATTAGGATTAGTCTGACATTTTTCTCATGATGGGACTGGGGTTATGCGTGTGAGGGTGATGCACACAGCACTGAGGTGCCATTTTCATCAGTCATATCAAAGGACATCCTGTCAACATGACCCCACTTGTCACTGTGACCCTGGCCAGAGGAAGTGTTCCTCGGATTTCCCTCCCCACCCCTTTCCACGTTTGTACTTTTTGAAGGAAATCACCTTGTGCTGCCCACACTGAGAACGCTCCATACCTGGAGGGCAGACATAGAATATCAGTAATTCTTCTGTGTGAGAGACTTGCCTCTTCTCCCCAGTGCGTTCATTCATGTATTAAGTCATTATTGATACCAGCATCGGCTCATGGTATTTATTTTACATTTTGGGTTCTAATCCCATACCACTTTATTGCTCAAGTCAGTTCAGCACAGGCCCCTGGGAACTCTTGCAGTTGGTGCCTGTGTGCCTTTGACAGGCCATGTCATTGTAGGGTTGTTTGGTTTTATTTTAGTGCAACTTTACTCTCTGGCCTTCCAGATGCTCCTGGCTCATCTCAGATATTTCCTGCACCTGTCCCAGGAGCAGCCATTTCTCCTGGAGCTCGGGCTCCTTTTGTGGGAGAATCGTCTTAGAAAACAAGATTGGGCTCTAGGTATCTCGTAGAGCTGGGTACCTCTATTTCCAGATCCTCCCGGCTGTGCCTATACTTATCTGTAAGTATTTCTGTATGCGACTATCAGTATCTATATTAAGCTGAACAGAAATTCACACTGATATTTCCACCCTGAACCCATCACCACCTGGATTATTCAAATTTGCATTTCACAGTGACTTCCTCCACTCACCATCCCCTTAATCATTCGATTCCAGAACACATGTGTAGAAATGTCAGCACGGCTCACCTGTACCCCCAAACAACTTTATTAACTAGAAGACAGTGCTTAGGTTCCATTTCTTTTGCCTTGAGTCTTAGAGACTCATTTCCAAAGTTATCCACTTCAGTGAAGTTTTCATGTTATTTGTTTTCTGTTTTTGTAAAGGAAAGATTCAGGCAAGAATGAAGGTGAGTACCCAGGCAGGCAGAGAGAAGAGGAAAAAGTGTTTAATTTAGTTGTTCGCAGTAGTTGTCTCCCCCTGGACCCAGAACTGGAACCCAGGGGTATGTGGTCTGTGCTCCTTCAGAGGTGATTGACCTAACCACTGCTCCACTAGAGTGTGCTGGTTTTTCGGGAATTTGTAATATAGTTTAATACGTAGCTTTAATTTGCAATATAACTTTATCACATTTGGCATTTCATCCTCAGATTTCTTTTTCCAACCTCCTAAATGATTTTTTTTTAATCTTATATGTACAGTAGCGTGTATTCTTTGTGCTGTAAAGTTTTGTCGATTTTGACAAAGACTTACTGTCTTGTGTCCACCAATATAGTATCAGACAGAAAGGTTTCACGGCCCTAAAATTCCCATGTTTCACCCAGTCACTCCTCTCCTCCCCTAACCTGTGGCCCATCCCTGATCCTTTTTTTTTTTTTAAGGAAAAGTTCAGGCAGGAATGAAGGCAAGTAGGCAGGAAGAGAGAGGAGGAAGTATTTTCTTCAATTTAGTTGTTCATCTTGGTTGTTTCCCGCCCTGGCCCAGTACATAAACCAGAATTCTTGGGAGATCTATGTGGACTGCGCCAGCCAAAGGCAGCAAACCTAACCACTACACCAGGCCTTAGCAACTCCTGAACTTTTTACAATCTCTATTTTTGCCTTTTCCAGAATGTCGTTTTGTAGAGTAGCTCCGAAACAAGACCCAGTCTCCTGCCCAACGGACTGCCCCAGGCCCAGAAGGGTGGGCGTCTGGTCAGGGGCCACAAGGCCCGGGAGGCGTCCCCAGGGCAGGACTGCTCCCCCCGCACGCAAGCGCCAGAGCCCGCGGTCTCTCCTGGAGATGACGCTGCTCGCACCCCTGCAGCGGCTCCCAGGCGCGCGGGCTGTGCCCACTCTCCAGGCACTCGCTCTGTGTGCCGTCCTGACAACCTGCCCCGACTCCAGGGCGGTCAGTGACTCTCCCGACGGCGGCCGTCATCAGGAGACGGTTACTTGCCGCTACTGAACTCGCTGTAAGTACTAAAGGCAGGCCCTTCCCCTTCTGCCCTACTGGTCGTTTTTTTTTCTTTTTCTTTTTTTTTTTTTTTTTGGCGATCAAAGAAGTGGGTGAAAGTCCTTGGTTTAGAGCTTTTACATTACACATATAATTGGAATCATAGACACTGTCATGCTTTCACTGAACAGCATGCATTTAAGCAGCAGCCATGCCTTTTTATGGCTTGATAACTCACTTCTTTTCTGTCACCGAATAATGTCCCTGGTATGGGCTTGCCACAGTTTGCTCACCCAGGTGTCCTCTGGTTATTTCCAATTCCTAGCAATTAGGAATAAAGCATCTAGGTGTTAGAGGAACCTCAGTGCTAAAATCAGCTGGGTAAATACCTAGAGGCATGATTGCTGCTTGTCAAGTAAACTGCTAGGTTAAGCTTCCTAAGAAACTGTCACACTGTCTTCCAAGGTGGCTCTCCTGTTGCAGTCCTGCCCGCGGTGGATGGGATTGCTGCCAGATTTGAGTTTGCCCTTATTTAATTTAGCCATCCTAATAGGTGGA
Source organism: Solenodon paradoxus (assembly GCA_004363575.1). Lineage (NCBI taxonomy): Eukaryota > Metazoa > Chordata > Mammalia > Eulipotyphla > Solenodontidae > Solenodon > Solenodon paradoxus. The sequence goes on from RJWH01003616.1 coordinate 40,323, forward strand.
CAGCAGTAGCTCATTGTTTTAACGGAAGTCATTTTTAAAATGTGGCCACTCTATGTCCCCAAAATAAGATGGCTTGTGATATTAAAATACATGGAAATAGGATTTTTAAAAAGAGTTATTAAACAAATAAAATGAGCAGAACATAGGTCTTGCCAGATAGTTGGAATGGTTTATTACTGTATTTCTAGACTAAATTTAGCTTTCTGTCACAAACACATGTATCTCATCCTTGAAAAGGAAACCTGTATGGTTACTTGGAGAGAGGAAATGTTTCCCGGCTCCAAATCGAGATGGAAATGTATCTGGTGAACGTGGATGTCACACGCACTGTGCATCATAAATACCACGTGGTCCCCCACTCGTGCAGCCGTGAGCACGAGCTGCAAACAGAAGCTGCCTCTGTCTGCCCTCCGTAGACGTTCCCTCCATCAGGCGCTCTTCTTTCCTTCTTGTCTTTGTCTTTTTTCTTTTTCAAGAGAAACGCGCGCAGGCAGGAATGCACGCAGGTTGGCAGGAAGAGGGAAAAGGAAGAAGTAATTTGATTGATTGTTTGGTTTATTTTCATTGCTTTCCTGAAGGCCAATTGCAACCCCCTCCTTGGGCTTTATGTGGTCCAAGCCCCAGCCCCCAGCTCAGTGCCTGAGCGCCCCCACGTGTGCCACCTCTTCTTTCTAATGGTTCAGGTTCCCAGAAATGGTAGCTGAGAGCTTGCGTATATCTGTCGCTAAGGAATTATAGAACAGCTGGAGTGACAGCCTGGGCATTACATTGAATTGAACCTACGTGCGTTCAGTTGAGCAGGATGGGGTGGACACCAACCTACCTGGTGAGGTGGGGCTGGCCTCTCTGGTTTCTCCCAGTGATTCCAAATCTGTGATGATTCTCTTCCAGGATCAATGTGAGAATAAAACCCTTGCCCACTGTGACCCAGAGGCTTCTCTCCATTTTAGCTCTTGGAATTTCTTACTTCTCAGTTTACTACTCTTTGGAGAAGAGGCTGATTTTCAATACTGTGTGTGTGTGTGTGTGTGCGCGCGCATGCATGTGTGTGTAGTGGTATCTCTTTATTGGTTGGAGACTCCTGGATTTGAAGCACTCTCTGAAATTGAGATCTCACTCTGGGTTTATTTGGTAAAGGGCTGTATGTTTGAGTTTTGGCTAAGTAATCCTTGCTCACATGACAGCTGTGTGCAGGGGTCAGGTATTTGGAAGGAGTAAGTACAATGAAGCATAACTCCTTCACCTGGAATTTAAATGAGCAAAAGTTTTCTTGATAATCTTTTCAAATTAACTTTCTACGCCATAGCTTATAAGACAGAGCAGTGGAGGACAGTCAGGAGCTAGTCTGTTTGTCTCTGAGCTGAGAGCTGGAGAGAAGCAGGTAGAAGAACATAGCTATATGTCTTCTCTATAAAGACCATGGTGAACGTGCTGTGACAACACAGCAGCAGAGTGTCAGCAGCTATTAAGACAAAGACAATAATGCCTTTTCTGGAGTGCCCATTTATACGCCAATTTGCTGTGAAACTTTCCAAAGCTAATGAGAGATTAAATGGATCTTGTTGAGGGAAGAAGCTGCTTTGTTTGGGGGTTGATGTTTAATGTCATTGGCAAGGAAAAGTTCATGGCTTCCACGTTGGAGGTAGCTTGCAATCAGAACCCCATGGAAATATGATCAGCCTCTGGAAGGACAGAGACCTGTGCCCCCTTGACTGGGATCTTAGCAGCAGTTGTGAAGCGTGACTTCTCTGGATTGAGTTTCCAAAGACCTTTCCTGGTATTCGTGGGAGCCCCTCACCCCTCTTTCAGATGACTGAACACTTTATTTTCCATGCATCGCCATCATGGCTTTCAAAGACCATTCTCCTTCTGGGAGGGATTGGATTTGGGACTTTTTAGATAACCCTTTAAACTATTTAAACGAATAATCAATAACTAACCCAAGTCAAACCTATTGTTAGTCAGTCTAGAACTCTGTTTTGTAATTCACAGACCATGGGCTTTGGACTTGAGGAACCAGGGGATCTTTGGATGTGATGTGAATTGTTTGTTTATAAACAGCACCAAGCTGAACGATTTTGTTCCCTTTAGGGTGGATGGAATAGAGTTTGCAGAATCCTTGCTGGGTTCAACCTCGTTGAACCTGAAAAGATAGCTCTATGAACTTAAGTCGTTTTACACCAATTTCCTAATGTCTTCAAATGACATTTGGAAGATGATCGTAAAAGGTGATATATTTTTGCTTGTAAAATTTCCACTTTCATAAGGATACCAGCTACTTAATACAAATACTGGGACACTGGATAGTCCCCCAGTTCCTGTCGTGTCCTTTAAAATGAAATATTCAGATTGCTGTGATCAGCCTAGTGGAAACAGACAGCTCATCTGTGAGAAAATGAAAATGCCTTCTAATTAGTGCACATATGTCTACATCCGAAGGATGACTGTGGCTGACTTGAGTGACACTCGTCACAAATGTCAGAATTCCAGGGGAAATGCCATGTTTCACATTCAACAAAACCCTAAAATGGTCAAACAAATTGACAAGAAACAGGAAACAAAGTTAAACTCTTGCGTAGATAGGAGTAGACAGGGCAAAATCAACTGCTCTCTAGGGTTAAGCACAAATGTGCAAAGACGCATAATGTAAGTGAGGAGGAATTCGAGTGAACTAGATGGGAAAGCTGGCCAAAAGAGTGTTCACGTTTTTTTTCTTAAATCCAGCCTCAGAACTTCTCTACCAGATGAGCTTGGCCCCTAAGTTGTCAGCTGAGACTTTAGGAATAGAGGAATCGGCAGTAAAATCGAATAGTTAGCTCAGGACTGAAGGCCCAGTAGGCCTGGGTTCAAATCCCAGCTCCACCCGCACTGGCTGTGACCCACAACAAATGACTTCATTAACTCTCAGCATCCTCTCTGTACATGGAGCTCCTACCAGGCACAGTCACTGTGAGGATTACATGAGACAGTGTATGTGAACTATACAGGTTATCAAAGTCAACAAAAAAAATTTAGTTTGTAATGCAGAAAGGAGAAACCTAACTTTACTCTCTAGTAAAATTATTCGTGCAGAGTAAAATGAATTGATTAAAGGTATTGACAATCACCTCCTCAAATGATGACTTTGAAGCCATGAGGGGGAGTTGGGGGGCAGAGCAGACACTAACCAGGAGCAGAGTCACAACTTGCCTTCCAGGGTCTTGAAAGGGAAGGACACGCTGTGGCATTATTCAAGCGTTTAGTTCGTTTCAAACCAAGACCCAGGGATTCACAGAGAACAAGACCCTGAGTTAATGGACCACATCTACACCTGACTGGTGCTGCACTGAATCACTGATGATGCCGGGGGCTCAGGGACAAGGAGACAGTTTGCTCAGTGACGCACTGGAGTTTTGAAGGCTTTGTGCTCATTCATTAAAGTCCAGCTAAAACTGACGGCAATTAACAGGGATTTTATCTAAAGGTGACCTTTTGCACATTGTTGAGGCAAGTCATTTATGTAATGTCTTGAGTCCCTAAATGATTGTGCTTTTATTGCTTTTAAACAGTGACTTCTGGAGAATCACAAATGTGTCCCTAAAATATTAGATGCAATTTTACCTACAAAATGGAGACACTATATTGCTGGTTAAATGGTATGTCTAAAAAGCTAGATTTCAAGTTCTAACCTCTCGCACCTGCGAATGTGAACTTGTTTTGAGGAGGGTCTTTGCAGATGTAATCAAGTGAAGATGCTGGAATGGAGTGGATGTGATTCCACTGACTGGTGTCCTTACTAGTAGAGGAAAAGAGACACATTCAGACTCAAGGAGAATGCCACAGGGTGGCAGAGACAGAGATGACAGATGTGTATACAACCCTAGGAAGACGAAGGAGTGATGGCAACGTCTGACACTAAGAGAAGGCACAGACCAGACTCCTTAATAGCCTTCAAAGCAAACAGCCCTGTCAACACCTTGATCTGGAACTTTTAGTCGTTCGACCTGTGAGAGAATGGTTAAAGCCAACCAGCTTGTGGTTATTTGGTGCAGCCATGCTAAAAAAACAATGCATTCTTTTTTTGTAATTATTTAATAAAAGGTGAGAGATTGTCAGGAGCTAGTACATGTGACTGGGGGTCTGAAAAGTTCAAAGCCTGCAGGACAGGCTGGAAACTAAGCCAGGACTTCTATATTAGAGTCTTGGAGCAGAATTCCTTCTTCTCTGGGAAAGCTGGATTTTTTGCTCTTAAGACCTTCAACTGATTGGATGAGGCCCACCCACATTATGGTCAGTGTCTGCTTTACTCAAAGTCTACTGATAGTAAATGAGTAGATTGTTAGTCACAGCTACAAAATACCTTCACACTAACATCTAGACTAGTTTCACCAAACAAATAGACACCATAAATTAGCCATCCACTCTTTCAGACGCCCTGACTGCCTGGACTTGATCTCATTCGCTGGAATCTCAGGGTCTTTTCTCCTTTTTTTTTTTCTCCCCATTTTGCTCCAAGATTTTTATTTTTTCTCTGTACCAGGTATCTCAATTTAAGAATTCTGCCTCCCAAAAGACCCTCTTGGATTCCTCTGAATTAAGACCCCTGGTATGAACCTACCCAGTTTCCTCTACTTTTCTTTTCCATCTTTTGTAGATTTTAAAAATATGACTCTATAGTTAATTTCTTCATGTCTTCTTGTTGGACTGGACTTTCTTCATGGAATCCCTACTGTTCTCACAGTATCAGGCACATACTAGCTGTTCATGGTAACTCTGTAGACGCTAACAGATGCTGACAGCTGACAGGTGAGGAGTCTGAGGCCCAGAGAGGTTAAGAATCCACTAGGACTTAGACTCAGGTCTTCCGATGCCAAGTCAGATGTTTTCTTCCCTGCACTCGTGGCCTCCAGTTTCAGGACAGAGGCCCAGGTGTCTCATTCTGAGCTGGCTAATTGAGTCCACCTTATGAGAAAGTCAGAGAGCCTCTCTGACCCTCAGTCTCTAAATTTGCAAATGAAATGAAATCCATGTGAGGAGAGAGATTCTCACTAGTTAAGATGGAGAGATGAGGGCTCCCAGGATAATAATCTTATTCCTCCCTATCCCTTATCCCTCCCAGTCTGCCTCTCACTTTTACCATCAACTTTAAGAATCAATAAGAATGAAGGGAACTATATATTAAATACATACTGTGTGCCAATCACAGTTCTGTGTGCTTCGGGGTCATCTCACTTGTGCTTTACCTACTGATATATGAGCCCCACTCTAGATATGGGGAAACGGAGACATGGAGACTTTGAGTAAGTTGACCAAAGATTACAGCTTCCTGGCTGGATTCCAACCTTCACTGTCAGGCTCCAGAGCCTCTGTTCCTAATTAGGAGAGATGAGCACGAGTGGGTCGAAGGCCCTGCTAGCCAACTAAACAGAAATGTGAGTCACAAGAGAAATTTTAACTTCACTTAGTAGCCGTGTAAAAAAAAAAAAGAAAACGAAAAATTAATGTGTTTAATAGTTATTTAAGCCAGTATTCCAAACAATTATCATTTCAACATAAATACTTATGAAATAGTTTACATCCTTGTTTTTCCTACGAAGTCTTTGAAATCTGATGTATTTTAGTCTTCTCAGTTGGGACAAGCCGTCATTCAAGGACTCAGCAGTGCTGGTGGCTACCACATTGGACAGCATGGGTCTAAAGCTCACTCACCGTCACCCAAATCGCTCTAACTTCCTGCCCACTGTCCCAGTCAGGAACAAACTCTACCCCCTTTAGGATGACAATCCATTATATCAAATGGAATGCCAGGCCATCCCCCACACTAGCCTTGCGGGGCAACAAGGAGTTAGCGCCAGCCTTAGAAACTGTAGACTTCCTTTGCCCCATGGACTGAAGTCTGAGTCCAGTCCCTGCTGTCTGTGACTGGGTGGTCACAGCTCTGTTGGCCCACCCTCTCTGCTTGGAGTGACTCCAGCTTGGTGAATCGGGGCCTGGGTTATGAGTAATCCCGAAGGCCCTGGCACGATTGTCTTCCTGACTAACTTTTGAACCCCCTGCTCCTCTCTGTGAGTTCAGATCGAGTTGGAGAACTTGGTTCTGCCCAGCCAAGCAGGACTCCTAACCAGGACTTCTCTCTTTTTTGGCTCCCAGACAGTCCAGGCATTAGTCAGAGTGAGACTGAATCTTCTGGAATTGCTTTTGTAGGGAATTTGGCATAAGCTGCTCAGGCCCTTCACGTGGCTTCCATTCTCTCGGGGTTTGGTTCATTTGTTTGTTGTCATTTCCCTCTTCCTCTTTAATTTAAGAAACCCTAATCATTAAAACGTAAGCTAACTCAGCAAGCTGGAGAATGGTTTAAACAGAAGGAACTCAGAGAAAGAAGATTCTAGTTATGGCATGTTGTCAACTTCTCACTTGACTAAAACCAGTCTCTCCACCTGAATCCTCACCCAGAAATACTGTGGGTTCTACTTCCAGCCTCTCTGCCCACAGCTTTTGGGGAGAGACTTTTCTACAGTGGTGCAAAACTTAAAATTCTTGCAAGAGAAAGAAATGCTCCAATTCTAAAGAGACTGTGAGGCTGAAAATAAAATATAACAATGGCGTTAATTAGCATTGCATGGCTCACCAACCCCCTCCAGGGGCTGCTCCTTCATTTAAATCTGGGCTGTGTGCGAGAAGGAACAGCTACCACTGAGAGACCCCTTCTACCAACTGCTCTGAAAACTCCCCTCCTCCCCATTGGCTGTGGGAGGTGGAGCAGCTGAGTCTGGGTGTGTGGGCAGCACTACCAGCTGCAGAAGATCATGCCGCCTGGCCAGCCCCGGGGCCCACCTCCCGCCCACACTCAGCCCTTTGCTTCCGAATCCAGACCTTCTTAACCCTTTAGGCGCCCTCTTAGCCTGGACCTAGAATGGTTCCCATCATTCCCCTCCCACCCGCAGCCATTAAGGGAGGCTGGACATGGGGGCCCAAGCTTTCCTCCTGCCTGATCCAAGGACGGGCATGTCCCAGCTGCACCTGCCAGGTTTGTCCACTGCTCAGGAGCTAGAGGCTCTGGATTCCCTGCCTGCTTCCAGAGGAAATAGGCCCTGGGAGGTGGGTGTTTCTGTGGCTGGTCCAGTAAGAGGGATTCTAAGAGGCCAGTCCAGGTTGGCCTTACTCCAAAGACCTGCGCCAGACCCAGGGCTCCTCAGCCTCCCCTGGCCTACTACTAGGGGAGTAGTGGTGGAGACCACTAACCGGAGCAGTTGCTTCTTTATGTCTGACCGTCCTTGCAAAAATGGGTATGTAGGCGGTTTAGCTCAGGAGGGTGTAGGGTTGATGCCAAGGAAGGAATCGTGTTCATCAGTCACAGACCTGGTAGAACGTGGGTAGAACGTCTTCCACTTCTGACTGGATTGACAGTGGTTTTAGCTGTGTGCTACAGCTTTCAGGACTTTATAAGACACTGACCGGAGGTATTTCCTGGGTTGGATAATGCAGGAAAAACAAGGCTGCTGCCCAGACTGGGCGCTGATGACTCGAACAGTGGGCTGCGATGTTGCAGCCCACTTTACAAGACCTGGCCACTGAGGCACCATCCTTCCAGCTCTTGATCTGGGTGGACCTGTTCTAGGTCAGACAGTGGAAAAACCACTTTCTTGCTCTCGATTGTGTTTCTGGTGGGTTGTGTCGTCCAGGAAAGGCTGTTGGAATCCAGAGAAGAACTTGATTCACACATGACGGATGGCACCTTGGCTAACATGCCCGGACTGCTTCTCGGGAATCAGGTCGCCAGGCCTGAAGGCCTGAGTGAAGAGAACTTTTGAGAGCTCCTCGGGCTGTATGGTCAGACCACAAGGAAGGGTGGTGTGTCTGGAAGAACCAGCTATCCAACCCCTAAAGGCCTCCTGTGCCCTGTGCTTCGGTTCCCAAGAGGATTTGCTATGTGGTGGGCTAGACCGATTCCCACCACTGGGCTCCGGGTTCACTCCGATTTGGTCTCTCACCTGCTGACCCTGAATGCAGTAGACTTTTGTTAGTTAGAAACCGTGTGTTGCTAGATGATTTATGTGATATCAGCCTGAATGAAAATTGAAAACTGACTCAAGCAGGTTTGAATATCACAATGTTAGGTTTCTTATTCCATAAAAATAAATCATTTTTGCAGTTTGTAATCTGACATTACCCCCAGGGCCATTTATAAAGAACAGCTTTCCAGCAGTTATAAGTGAAGGGCTTTTTTTTTTTTTTAAGGAAAGGTACAAGAAGGGATGAAGGTGAGTGGGCAAACAGGAAGAGAGAAGCAGCATTTTATTTTCATTTAGTTGTTCACATTGGTTTCCCCCTTGCCTAACCCCCCACCCCCCAACCTGGGACATGAACCTGAGTCCCTGGGATGTATGTGACCTGGCTCCTTCAGAGGCAGCTGGCCTAACTGCTACTCCCTGAGGGCTCACTGCACTTTTTTTTTCTTTAAAGGGAAGACGGGAGGGAGAAAGAAGCATTTAAAGAGGAAGGAAGGGAGGAAAGAAGAGGAGGAAGAAACATCTTTAGTTAGTTAGTTGTTAATTGTGGTTTTTCACCCCAGCCCTGTGGTCATGAACCCCAGTCCCTGAGCTGCACACGTGGTACATAGTCCGTGTCTCAACCGCCGAGACCTGAGGACGCATCCTGAAGCACTTTTTAACAACACAAAGCTGCAAGTAGAAACCATATTTAAAAGCTCATTATGCTGAATTTTTTTCTGTACTGTTTGGAGTTACTTTTTAAATTTTAGATGACACGTCCACCTGTCATAGGTGCATAATGAGTTAGGCACTTAATAATGAGCTTACTGATGACTGCACAATGCCTTACAGTTTTTAATACTGTATATTTCTTATGCAAATGTCATGCTCTAAAACAATCGCCAATGTTTAAAAAATATGGATAACTATAAATATAAAAGAGTAGGTCCTGATCAGAGCTGGTCAGTATATGTGGAACCAGTCTGCTCTGTGGATGCTGTTCCGTTTCAGACATAAGCTCAGATTTTTTTTTTTTTTTTTAAGGGAAGGTACAGGCAAGAATAAAGGTGAGCAGGCAGGCAAGTAGGAAGAGAGAGGAGGAAGCTTCTTTATTTTATTTTTATTTAGTTCACACTCATTGTGTGTCCCTCCCCCCCCCACCTAAGACTTGAATCCAGGGGTATGTGGCCTGCACTCCTTCAGAGGTGACTGGCCTAACTGCTACTCCACTAAGGTGTGCCCTTACCCAGATTTTAATTCTCAGGAGTCCCTTAGGGGATTTGATGAGCCATGCAATAACCTATATACATATATATACACACACACATAAATGCACTTATACGTACACCCATCTGTATGCATCCTTTCCCAAATACTCTATTTTCAACTATTTTTTGAGCCATGGGTCTTGAACCCAGGTCCACATCTTGCAGAGCCTGAGCCTTTGCTGCCTGTAGGGGCTCCAATACGCTTACAATGTGAAGCACTCTCCTCCCACTGAGAAGTCGAGTGTGTTTCCCCTTCCCTTGAGCCTGGGTGGGTGTCAGAGCCATGCGGTGTGGCTTTTGAGGCCAAGTCACTCAAAGGGCAGGCTGTGTCACAAGGCTGCTGTCATCTCAAGTCTTGTCTGGGGAGGAGCCACGTTCCAGCTCCAGCTCCTGACTCAGGATCTTGCTGTTGGCCTGGGTCTGTCCACAGGACTGCTCACCACAAGGGCTGCCAGGAACAGATGGAGTCATAGTCCTTTCATAACCACATCTTAGAAGTGACATCCCCTGGCCTCTGAAATGTCCTGCTGGTTAGAAGCTAGTCACACCCAGTCCAACCTGCATAGAAGGGCCTGACACCTGAGGCAATTTCCCTGGGGCACCTGCTAGAAGCTGCCCTCACCACAGCCCCCTTGCACATACTCTCAGGCATCACTGTGCCCACTGCACAGATGCGCACACAGAGGCACTTGGGGCTGAGTGCCTCAGGTTATACGAGGCAAGCAGTTAGTGGGTGTATTTTCAAAGTGAATATTCCGGCCTCTTAGCCTCTTGGGAATTTTTTTATTTTAGCCATAGTTTGCTGTAGAGAACACATGCTGTACAAGTCTTAATAACTTTTCCAAATTAGCTTTGCATTTACCTACAATATTCTAGGTTTATATGATCCTCCCACACCCTCTTCTCTTCATGTTGAGGCTGCAGAGCCATGAAAAGCGCTCGTAGAATTCTGGGATTCCATGCCCTTTCTCCACCCTGGCTGTGCATAGAATACCCCGTGGAGGGTTTAACTGTGGCGTTGCCACACCCCAAACCCAGCACATGAGAAGTTTTGGAGCTGGAATCTGAGGTGGGTCTCGTTTGTTCTTCAAAGCTCCCTAAGTGATTTCAATATGCAGTCAATATGGCGGCCATCCCCCCAAACACTTGTTATTACACAGTCTGACTTGGTGGGTCTGGGTGGGACCTGAGAGTCTGCATTTTTGAAAGCTCCCAGGGGATGCTGGTGCTGCTGGTCCATGACACCCTTCGGGGAGCATTTTGAAGGCAGTGGTTCCTACTTGGAGACACATTGGAATCCTTGTGCTAACTTGAAAAATGATAAGGTCTAGGCCCCAGACCACCACCCTGGATGCTCCTGGGGTCTCCCCTCAAAAATGTCTAATTCCACCCCCACCCAAAACCCCATCCTCTCTTCCCCTTCTGGCTGGCACCCTCCCAGTGAAGGCAGTGGTCAGCATGGCTGGACAGCAGGATAGGCCGTCAGACTCAACATCTCACTCTCCGGGCCGGAGGCTCCACTTCATGACCCATCTCAGTGTGCTGGGCCCCTCTCTGTCCTTGGGGTCCCTTTAAAAAGATAACGTTCCTGAGCTTGGTAGTACAATAGGTCCCCCAGAAGAATCTCTCAAAATCTCTCTCCTGGTCTCTCTTCTTCCAGCTGGTCTCCCTCCCATCCAAAGTACAAAATGCCACCAGAGAATCTTTCTAAAATATTAAATCAAATCGCACCTTTGCTTAAACCCTTCCGGTCTTCCTGTGACTTCCTCAGGGGAGCTAGGCAGTCCCCTCCCCCACTGTCCCCCCCGAAACCCTGGGTGGCAGGTGCATTCCTCACCTACATGACATGGTGACCTGTAACCACCAGCAGAGTGCTTGGCAGAGAGGACAGGAAGGAATGAGCTGGGCACTTGAATGTGGGGGTGGGTTACTAACGGAGGAGAGGAGGAGAGAGCTGAGAGAGATGGCTCTCTAGTTACCCGGGGTGCAGGGCCAGGGCTCCCTGGGTGGTCCCCTGGGTGGTTCCAGCCTGGGCCTGCCCTGTGGCAGCTCCTCCTTTGCCGGCCAGCTGTGGAGACAGTGGCTCTGGCCTGGGATCCAGGGTTTCTTGAAGGATCTCTAGAAAATGAAGACGATCCCAACAGACTCTCTTGTCAAGTACTGTTTCTGCCTGGTAAAATGACCCAAGTCCTGATTTAAAAAATATAATACCGCCATTTCACGAAGACTGGAAGCATTTTCATTTAAAATGAAAAGGCATGTGCCGCACTCTGATGGGAAGACTATTAACCTGAACTTTGAGGAATGTCTCACAAATTTGGTGGCCTTGCCACTGATTTGGAGTCGAATCCCCCAGGAAGACATTATTTCCATGGTGCCCTTTCTCTCTCCCCCCAACTCTACCCTCCTTTTCCCTCCTCATCCATCCCCACTTTCCTCTCCATCCTGCTGTTTGTCAGCATTGCTTGGTGTCATCTGACTAAGTTAGAGCCTCCTGTGGTACACATGACCCATGTCCAGCTTTGGCAGCCCCGGCCTGGAACACCCTGTCCTGTCTGGGTCGGCTGCCTTGGCCTGTTTTTCTGCTCAAACTGCCTTTGATGGGTGAGACTTGGTATTGGTCACTCATGAGCATCCTCAGGGACCTGGACTGTCCCCAGTGACCTCGTAGTAATGCAAATGACAGAGGGTACTGTTTGATCCCCTCAGATAAAAAAAGCCAAGCTAACCATTTGACAACTAGGCTATTTTAACTGTCATTAATCACAAACTATGTGTTACTTTCCTTCAAAACAAATCAGAATGCACCCAGGTACTTTAATCATAGCCTTGAAAAGTGTGCTTTAATCAATGCTGGGTTGCCTTTGGTGAAGAAGATGTCAGGGACTTAGCTTGGGGTAATGAGCCTTTATTTTACTGCTGTAACACTGATTTACAACACAACAAAAGCTTTAGATGTGCAGATTCACTCTTCAACGACTATGATAACGTACCAATCCCTCCACCACATTTCTCATCATCCTCCAGACCTGCCATTAAAACTGTAAAATTTGTCCAAGACCTTAAAACCAGTTGGGTAGGTGGATGCCTCCTGAACAAAGCACATTGAAGACCATCCTGGACGCCTGCTAAGTTATTCATGAAGCGATTGGTGAATTGAGACAGTGAAAGGGGAACTGTGACCAGTTGTCACACGTCATTGTCCTCTGCTAAGTGTTCTCTCTCATCCCTCTCACCTGTGAGCTCCTTCGACCACAGGGTCCTGCCTGACACACAGTAGGAGTGCAATAGATGCTTCTAGAGCTGCACCGCTCTCTGCTGGCTGAGTCAGAATCAAACGTGCGGACGAAATGGCCCCACTCTGAAAACTCCCTTTGGATTTTAGCCAAAACCCGATTTCAGCAAATACTGTTAGGATTAAAGATACACTTATTCACCAGGAAAAAATAAAATGGGAAGTCACTCTCTTTTTTTCTCATCATGTTAAAAAAAGATCTTTTGAAATCATCTCCTGCCACTTCTTATCCATCAGCATTGCATTAACATGATATGTTGCTGTGAAAATGCTTGCCTTAAACACATCAAATGGATTAATGCTGGCACTTTATCAGGTACAATTTCTGTTTCCATAAAACATCTTTAGACACACAAAAACTACTTAAATGAGAAGGAGAAAAATCCTTCCCTTCTGCCATCACCCAGTAGACTCTGCGGAAAAGACTAATATTTCTAGGGACTCCGGCTTTGTTCCTGCAGGAGTTGTGGGATTCAGCACAGTGACAATCCGGGGAATACCCCCCACTTCTGACTCTCCCGCCTCAGCCCCGGCCCAGACCAGGTGGAGGAGGGCCAGGAACTGGACCCCGCTAATGGCTTGCAAACTACTTGGAAAATCTCCATCCTGGGGGACAGTGGAGGACTGGGGTAAAAGCTTACTGGGGGTCATTACACTGGACATCCTAGAAAGGCAGCTGAGCACACCTGTGTTAACCATTTACTCTTGGAGCTCACCCCATCTTGTATTCTTTTTTTAAAGGAAAGGTGCAGGCAGGAAGGAAGGCAAGTAGGCAGGCAGGCAGAGAGGACGAAGACTTTTATTTATTTTTTATTTACATTTAGTTGCTCATACTGTTTCCCTCTGGCCCCGGGGGTATGTGACCTACACTCCTTTGGGGGCATTGACCTAACTGCTCCTCCACTGGGACTCCCTCTCTTTTTTTTTTTTTTTAAGAAGAATTTGGAAGGGAGGGAGGAAGGAAGGCAGAGAGGGAGGGGGAAAAAAGGCAGCACTTTTATTTGTTTTGATCGTTCCCCTCAGCCCTATGTCTTGAACCTATGTTCAGACCTAGCACCCTCAGGGCGCCACCTCATCCTGATTCTTAGTCTCAGACGCACAAGGAATACGCGAGGCTCGTGCTCAAAATGTGCTCCGCTGGCCCCGCGGCAGCTCTTGGGAATGTGTCGGAAATGCCCGTCCTCTGAGCTAAGCCCGCTGGACTGGGTGTCAGCAGCGCCCGGGACTCAGATGTGGAGTCTGAGAACGCTGTGCTCCACGAGCTCCCAGGAAGGAGACCTCTCCTTCTGCTCTTCAGCTGGCAAGGGTCCTGGCAGTGCCTCAGACCCCCTCTCTGGCCCCCACCAGCTGAGGACTAAGCCCATCAGTTGTTACTGGTCTGAGAAGAGAAAGAAGCAGCATTGACAGCAGGCCGGCTATGTTTAGACAGTGTCACAGCCGTGTCACGTGCCTGGTTTCTTTCATCTTCAAAGCAATCCTTTCACGTTGATGTTGCACCATGGTTCTGGGCTGGATTTGTTCTGGGCCACTTCCTCTGTGGAAGCCCTGGCTTTGAACACGTCAGAACGCGATTGTGCTGGGAGGCAGGGCCATGGACGTGTCAAGGGGACCCCGATGGATTCTGGCGGTGTCCCTTTAAGAGGAGGAAATTTGGACACAGACAGACACAAGGGACGTGTGCACAGGAAAGATGACGTGACGGGAATGGCTATCTGCAAGCCACGAAGACAGGCCTCAGGAGCAACCAAGCCTCTGGGCAGCTGGACCTGGGGCTTCTAAGTCTCCACGCTGTGAGGCATTCCTGTCTGTCGTGGAAGCCAGCTCGTCTATGGAATTTTGTTATGGCCACCCTCAAAAATGCAGAGAGTGGGCAAAAAGGCGTTTCTCAAAGTCACATGAGAACCTTGACTAATCCAACCACTACAGACAAAATGCAGACACTAAAGATGACCCACGTCTAACCTTCTCCAGTGCTGGTGGGTGTGGTGCAGGCGGATCTCCTTTAACTGTTGTGAAACGCCATCCGCAGGTCCCAGGAAAGCCCCATTTTACAGACGAGGCGCTGAGGCTTCGGGCGAACTTGGGCCCACAGGCGTGTGATGCAGGCAGAGTGTGAAGCCCAGCAGGCAGGTCCCACCGCTCTCCACAGCCTCCCTCTGCAGGGCGGTGCGCAGTTCATGATCGCCCACAGCAATTCGCGAGCGCCAGTGGCATTCTTATCTTTCCACTCTTGCAGGTCAGACGAAGAAGGCTTAACGAAGAGGAAACGAATCCTAGGTTGTGCTAAGAACTCAGCCCCCAGCCCCTTTCCTACCAAGGACTCTTTATTTTTTCCCAGGGGGGTTCATGTTTACCTTGGAGATTCCTGAACACCTTCAAGACTCGAAAGAAAACATCTTCTATAGAGGAACATTGCAGGAAGTCGGAGAATGCAAGCATCCGGAATAACTTAAGAATAATCATTCTAATGCAGTCTCTGCAGCAGACTAGAGGAATTGTTAACGATAGAAAGGAGTCAGCTGGAAGGCCTTGGGTGAGTTACAGAGCTTCTGCCTCAGTCTCCTCATCTGTAAAGTGGGGGGATGTGATAATAACAGTTTCTAGGGGTTGGCGTCGGAGTGACTGAGTGAATACAGCATGTAAAGTGCTTAGAGCCGTGCCTGGTGCATGTTATAAAAACCTTTTGTACATAATTCCTCTTATAACTCAGGCTGGAAATGCCTCAGGTCTCTTGTCAGACAAGTTCTCAAGAGTCTTCCTCTGCAAGCCTGCATATGCTCATCTCCAAGGGCAGTGGGAAAGGGGAGTTGAAAGAAAGTGACTGCCGGCTGTGTCCATGACTGTCTCTTGCCAAATCCAGGCTCGGCAATGAGTAGTGTTCTGTCACAATGAAACAATAGCATTCTTCTTTTTCCCCTGTTCCTTTCACACCAAGTTCCTGTCATAATGCTCCGTCTCATCAGATTAGTAGTAACTATAATTGATCATGATGAGAATGTCCATGTATGTTAAAGCCATAAGCCGAAAGTCCTAGAACAATGTAGAAGTGTATTCTGGAAGCACACTGATGTTGGTTTGCTAGAGATGTCATGATCGATGACAGGAAACTCACCTTTACAGGAAGTAGATGAGAACAAGAGAAATTTCAGGACATGTTTGGACATGCACGAAGGCCAACATCCAAAGATACTCATTGTCACTGTTGCACTGGAAGCCACCTAAGTACCCAGTCCTGTGAGGCTGAATAAATAAAATCACGGTGCATCCATATAGTGGAATGCCATGCAGTTGGAGAAAAGCATCGGGCTGAACTTAGATAAATGAAACATTAAAAAGCGAAGCACAGAGCCCCCTGGTGGAGCAGTATTAGGTCAATCACCATCAAAGGTCGCAGGCCATGCAGACCTGGGTTCCAGTCCCGGATGGGTAACAACCAGTGTGAACAGCTACAGAAACATTAAGAGCTTCCTCCTCCTCTCTCCTCCTGCCTGCCTGCCTGCCTGCCTACTCACCTTCATTCATGTCTGCATTTTTCCTTTAGAAAAATTTTTTAAAATGTAAAAAACAAGCTACACTTTAAATGGGAGAATTGTATGGTATGTGAATTATATCTCAGTAAAGCTGTTTACTTCTTTAAAAAAGCCATAGTAAGGTATTATATGCTACATTGGTCTGTTTTATTTTACTTACCTTAAAGGAAAGGTGCCAGCAGGAATGAAGGCGAATAGGCAGGAAGGAAGGGAGAGAAGGAAGAAGCATTTTATTTTTATTTAGCTGTTCACACTGGTTGTTCCCTCTGGGCCCAGGACTCGAACCTGGAGTATGTGGCCTGCGTCCTTCAGAGGAGTTTGACCTAACCACTGCTCCACCAAAGGGCGCCCCACATATAAAAATGCGAATGTGTGGGGAACAAGGGTTAGGAGGAAAACGGAGAGTTTCTTTTCACTATAATCCATGTGTAAATTTGATATTTTAAAATCAATTTCGATCTACTCAATCATAGAAAATAGTCTTTTGCAAAACAGAGAAATGGAAAAGGAAAGGGAAAGGAGAGAAGAAATCTGAATGGAACAATACAGTGGACCAGGAGCTGTTCTGAGTTACACTTCCCTCTTCACGGGTGTCCCCCAATTTTTGAAAGTTCCAGTTAGGTCACTTCTTTTTACCAGAAGACCTCCATTAGTGCATGTTTTTGCTAACCAAGAGAAATCTGAGGAGGGTTTTCGTTTTTTATGGGGCAGTGGGAGGAGGCAAAAATAACCTTCAACATTTGTCTTGCAGTGACCACTAAAGAGACTGTGCATTTCAACAGTAAATGTGACATCATGACTTTGACTGCAGAGGCTGCACGTGGACTTTGGTGAAGATGAGGGCACAGCAGTGTCGACAGCCCAGACCCAAGGACTGGCGACGGAAGAGCCGGTGCCACGCGGAGGACCAGGTGTGAGTCAGAGCCAAACTCAGGAGTGAGTGTCGGGAAAGTGCCGGCGTCCGGGAACTGAGTGGGGAGGGCTTCGGGAGACAGTTGCACAGCGACAGGGCCGTGCCGATTGCAGACAGTTTGGAAAGGCCACGTGGGTTAGGACAGATTTGCAGGGTGTTGTGAGTGCCTACAAAGAGCCGGATGACCGAAAAACGTGCGAGGCCACCCATGCATGCTCTGAGGTGTCTCCAGCCAGCCACGTCGGCCCAGTGCACGATGAGACTTGACCTTGGCCATGGAGGCAGAGAGACGTAGAAGAAGGGGTAGGCGTTAGCGACCTGCCTATCTGAACGGACTCAGATCCACGAGATGTGACTAGATGGCCCTCTGCCTCCCCTGTACCCCCACTCTGCTATGCCTCCAGCACCCCCATGTCCAACAACGCCTCGGACCCACATGGTCGCCACCATCGCTCATATGTCCAGTGAGCTCCTGTCTTCCGAGTCTGGTAAGTGCCCCACATGGGGCGAACACTGTTTCTCCTTTATGCAATCTGCGTGTTCATATTTCTGCTTTTACTGTGCTCGCGTTATTGAGATTTGATATGTTATTTGGTATGATCTAGAAACGCTCAAATTTTTTCCGTATAAATCCATGGTCATTGCTTCTTCACTTTACGCCATTGGCTCTGATGAAAGGTTTCCTAGAAACAGTCCCCTTTCAGATAGCCGGAGACACCTGTGTGTCCCCATGAGCTGTGGATTATTTCTCCTCTTTCCAGAGGGGATAAGTAGCTTCCCCCAAGGTCTTACAGATAGGACGTCTGAGATCTGCTGACACCAGCCCAGGATTCCTGAAATCTTAGACTCTGAGAATCCCCAGCAGAGTCCTGCGGCTTTCTCAAGACATCAGGTCAAACTGTTTTCACAAGCGCAAACATCTCACACGCTAATTCTAAAGCCCTGGCGGAAAGGTGACCTTGCTCAGTTGTGTTTACCCAGGAGACCAGAGTCCACCTTCCTGGCCCCCAGCAGGCTGACAAGACAGCATCCTCTGCTGCAAAGCAGTCTGGGTCTCCCCCGAGCCCAGAAACAGTGGGGGTAGCCTGACTGTTCAAGGGAGTCTCCTTGTCAGGCCTGTAAAGAAGTTTGTTGGAAAACTCACTGAAGCTCTACTTCCCTGGGCCACAGGTGCGTGTTTCCTTACAAAGCAGGTGGGAAAATGTGGGAATACCAAGTCAGGCTCCATTGTTTAACTTTTTTACATAAAAACCACAGATTACACACCGCAGATTGGCTGCTCACTGGGTGATTGACGTTTCCTCCGGGAGCCTAGTCGCCAGGCTCTAGAGAAAGAAGGGACAGAAGTGTCAGGCCAAACGGACAGTAATTCTGAGAACAGTGTATCGCTGGGTGACACCAGTTAGCTGTTTCTGAAGGAAAAATGTGAGTGGGACTGGGATTCTGGGGCCTTGGCCTGATTTCTAGAACAGATCGTCATGTAGCACTACTGTGTGTCAGACACTTTCTATACATGTGGTGTTTTATCCCCGTCACCATGCGGAAATGCTAAGGAAATGTCTGCTTTCATCGGATAAACTATTGGGGGGCAGGGAGCCAGGTTGAGTCAGGACAGAGGGGCCCCCTCTACCAGAGTTCCTGAGTCTTTAGTGATTGTCACCAGTGTCCTGGCAAGTTCAGCGTGAGGAGCTTTCTAACCGGTGACCTTTCTCTTATTACTCTGTCACATTGCTGAGACACGCCTGGAATGTTTAAGGAAGAGTGACAAAGGTCATGAGATGACAAGAGGAAAATAAACAGATAGATACCGACCAAGAAAACAGGGCTAAGAGGATGCAACGTCTTTGCTAGAGGTCTTAAGGCCCCAGAAAAAGCTGGTCCCTGTTTTAGTCCCTCATGTTTCCTCTTAGTCGTCCAGTTTTTAGTCACTCAGGTATACATTTAATCAACAATATGTATCAAGCAGCTAGAATGTGCCAGGCACTGAGAATATTGCCTGAACAAGTGAGATAAGTCCCTGCCCTCCTAGAACTTTCATCCTAGTGAGGAGACAGATAAGCAAATGTGTAAACATATGCATAAAGTCACCTCTGGTGGTGACAGGTAGCAGGTGAGGAATGAGGGGATGTGCCACAAAGTCCCCAACAGGCTGCTTAGACAGCCATGAAAGTAATGTCTTCACAAATGGGTAGAAAGATATCCATTTTTGGACATGCCTTGGTGACCTGGTGATCTAATACACCCTGGGAGCAGTCTCACATACATCCCAAGGTCCCAGGTTCAAGACCTGGGGCTGGGGAGACAACAAAAATGCTTCTTCCTTCTCTCTCTTCCTGTACCCCGCTGCTTATTTACCTTCATTTCTATCTGTGCCTTTTCTTAAAAAGAAAGACAGAAAGAAATATACCCATTTTAGAGATGAAGAAATTGAGGCTCAGACAGGATAACTGATTTGGCCAAAGTCACAGGGATGAGTCTGGATTCACACTCAGGGTTCTTTCTGGGACCTCCATTTTTCTTACTACATCTCGCTGCCTAGAGTGTCTTGTCAAGGGTTCGTCGGACACTTCCAATCCTCTGGAATACAACAGGATGAATGAACCTGTGTCTCTATTCGTCTGCTGTCTTAGTCTGCTTTATTTCTTGGCCTATTCAGGGTCTTACTCTGGAACATAATGTCAGTAGACTCATACTCACAAAAACTGTAACGTTCTGCCTCTACACCCGCAAGTTGATGTCCCTTTTGGCATTAGACATGCATTCGTTCCCTCCCACCTGCCCCCAAAGTCTTAACTCAATCTAGCATCAACTCAAAAGTCCAAGTTGAAAGTCTCATCGAAATATCATCTGAATCAGATATGGGTGAGATTGAAGGTATGGTTCAACCTCGGGCAAATTTCTCTCCACCTGTGGACCTGTGACATCAAAGAAGTCATATGCTTCCAAGCCACAGAGATAGCACAGGCAGAGGGTGGATCTTTCTGTTCCAAAAGCATGAACGAGGAAAGAAGAAAGATAGGTCCTGAACAAGGCCAAAGTTCAGCTGGTAAATGTTAAACCTCAGGGTTCGAGAGTCATCCTCTTTGGCACCATGCTCTGTCCCCCAGGCCGAGGGGACAGGTTCCCATGTCTGGATCCACTGGGGTGGAGGTCCTGCCCCCCACATTTTCAGCAGATAGTAGGTGGGTCCCCAAGACTTGAGGTATCCTGGTCCCCATGGCTTGGACCACTGGACCCTCTCAGCTCTGAGCTGGAGCATCCATTGAAATCTGGGTATAGGCAGCCAAGTCCCCACAACCCACACACTTGGAGACAGTGCCAGGCGGGCACCCCAAAGTTTGCCTCTGGCCTCTAGAGGCCTGGCCTCCAAGGCCTGTACCACATGGGTTACCGGAGACAGACCTGGGTCAGCACAGCACCCCCCAGAGTGGGGAGCAGAGCTGTGACTGACACGCCCCCACAGGCACACAGGTGGTATAGGCCCACTGTGATGTGCTCTGAGGTAACTTTGGGGTCACTCTTCCACTCTCTTGGACCTTAGCTTCTGGCTTCTGCATTCATCTCTTTATCAAAGGGTGATTTGGCTGAACCTTGGGTGGACTCCGCCAAATTTTCACATTTTTTACAAACAGTAGGCTGAGAATTTTCCACATCTGTACATTCTGCTGCCTTTCTGAAGGACGATTCTGTCTTTAGGCTGTTTCTTTTTTCATGCATTTGACTCTATGCATTGAGGGAAAACCCACCACTCCTTCACCACTTTGCTTAGAAATAGCCTCAGTCAAACATCTAATGTCATCACTCACAAGTCCTTTCTTCCACAAAACCCAAGAGTCTGAACACAACTCAGCCAAATCTTCTGCCACTCTCTAGCGAGCGGGTCTGTTCTCCCGTCACACAATGAGTCACTCCTCATGTCAGACGGAGACCAACTCTGAATGGACTTGACCAGTCACGTATCGCTGATCTCCTCAGGATTGCCGAGGTCATCTCTGTGGGCATAGAGGCTGTCTTTTAAGCTACTTCCACTTTTTACAGATCTGTTACTACACACCCCATTTCTCGGCACCTGTTTCTGTCTTTGGGTAGCTCTGCCGACTCTCGTAAGTCAGAGATGACGTCTAGAGAGCCAATAGATTGATCACGTTTTACAGGTGGGCCCATCCAAGATTAGGGTCACAGCAGATTCAGTGTTTGGCGAGAACCCGCCTCCTGGAAAACAGACGGCTGTGTTTTTCCTGTGTCCTCAAGCAGCAAGAGGGCCTCTTTCATAAGGGTGCTAGTCCCTGATGAGGGCTCCACCCTCACAACTCAATTATCACCCAAGACCCCACCTCCACATACCGTCACCCTGGGGACTAGGTTTCAGCCTGTGGATCTAGGGCACAGATCTGGAGTGCCGAGGCGCTGTGACACAACGCACATGATGATGGTGACACCTGTTGGGGACGTGTACCATCCCACGACTGAAGGCCCACAGGGGCCTGAAAAAAGTCAGAGACCCATTGAGATCATCACATTGCCGAGCCAGGGCCTTAGGCCACAGCCATGTTCCCAAAAAGGGGTGATGCACATGAGGTCCCTTCTCCGAACTGCCTGTCTGCACCCCTTCCTCCCTTCTGATGGCAAAATAGCAGATCGTGTTTCTTTGACTTCACACTGAGCACATCAGAGGAACTCAGTGACTTCCAAGGGCAGAAACTCCATGCAACCTGACATATCAGATTCTTTTCCCAGGAATCTGAGATGAAAGCAGAAGTGCCCACACCTCTAGAGGGGCTGAAATAGTGAGAGGATTGAAAATTCCCTCCGTCTTCATCAGTCTCATCCTGGCTGAGATTTGGGGCCTGTTCTTTTCATTACATCATTCCAGCCAGGCCTATCCTATCAGTTAAGGGAGTCAGAGGGGATTTCTGTTGCTTGCAGCCAGGAGAGTGCTGAATAATAAATAAAGTCACACTGTACTGGTCAAGCAAACAGCGCAGTCAATACATAATTACAAAATGCCATCTGGTGCCATGACAGAGGAACAGAAACCTGGAGATGAACGTTGGAGTCCACGTTTAGATCCAGTGGTCAGGGAGATTATATTTAAGTTGAAGCTTGAAAGACAGAGTCTGGTATTGCAAGAGTAGAAGAAAGAATATTTCAGGCAGAAAGAAAGCCTGTGAAAAGGGCCAGGATCAGGGAAGACTTGGCATATTCCAGACACTTAAAAGAAATTAGTGGGGCTGGATTACAAGTGGAGAGAGAGAGATTTCTTCTCTGAGTTTAGTCCTGTGCACTTTTCTTCCTTTTGATGAGACCGTTAAATATCTATAGTTTTGTTCTGAAAATGTGCCAAACTCATTGAAGCATTTAGCATACGTTTGTGTATGTGTATATTTGTCTGTGTGTGTATTTGTGTGTGTGAGCATGTGTATGTGTGACAAACTCAGTGGAATCCATCATTGGAAATGGGCAAGTTCAGTCTGTATCCCATGTTATGTTAGCACCTGCCCCCAACACCTACTGCAAGACCAAGAACTGGATTCCTTCAGGGTCAGTGTGGAGACTTCAGATCATAGGGAAAGTGTCTGGCAGATACTCTACAGTCCAGGCATGGAGTAGCCTGTATGGTGCCCATGGAGGAAGATGGAATGAGTAAAGGCAGGTAAGGGCCACTGGCGAGAACTCTGTCACACCACAGTTCATAACAGAGACGTGTATTATCTCTCTCTCTCTGTAACAAATAGCAGCTTAAAGCAACACCCACTTAATAGGCCTGCGGTCTGCAGATTGGAGGTTCTTCCCCAGAGTATCATGAGGTCAAATCAGGGAGCGGGATAAGGTGGTTCTCACTGGGCCTCGTGGTCCTGTTCAGCTCACTGGTTGTTGGCAGAACCTGTGTCCTTATAACCAGAGGACTAAGGTCCCCACTGAGACAGTGTTCCTGCTGGCTGTCATCAGAAGCTGCTCCCAGCTGCTGGAGCCCAGCCCTCTGCAGGACAGCTCTGAACTGTCTTGCTGACAAACGTGTCAGCACCAGCATCCGCTGTGCTCCAGGCCAGCTGGAGTGCGTCTCAGTGGCGTCCTCTGCTACCAGTTGGAGAAGACTCTGTGCTTAAAGAGCTTGTATGGTTAGATGAGGGCCATGGGTACTACATCTTAAAGTCACCTGCTTAGGCGTGCCTTGGTGGAGCAGCAGCTGGGTCAGTTGCCTCCACAGGAGCGCAGGCCACCTACCCCTGGGTTCGAG
The DNA here is from genome assembly GCA_004363575.1 of Solenodon paradoxus. Taxonomy (NCBI): domain Eukaryota; kingdom Metazoa; phylum Chordata; class Mammalia; order Eulipotyphla; family Solenodontidae; genus Solenodon; species Solenodon paradoxus. The sequence goes on from RJWH01003616.1 coordinate 63,537, forward strand.
TCCTGGGTCGGGGCTAGGCATTGGGAAGGGGAAACTCCCTGTGTGAACAACTAAATAAAAATAAAATACTTCTTCTTCCTCCTCTCTCTTCCTGTCTGCCTGCCTACTTGCCTTCATTCCTGATTAGTCACTTGAAAACATCTGCAAGTACATCCCTGTGGCCCAGCAGTTAAGGCGTAGACCCAGGAACTGGATTTGAGACCCAGGTCCAGGGGAAGGGAAAAAAAATCTGAAAAATCCCTATTCCATTTAAAGGAACATAACTAAGGGAGAAACACTAGGTGGGGAGCTCACAGCCACCTTAGAATGCTGCTGGCCCCGGGGGGGCCTTGCACAATGACTTCACAGAAGGGCCTGTCCTCCTTGACACCATTTCCTTTCCTCCTCTTCACACACCTTTTATTCATCTCCTGGGGCCACTGAGACAAATGAGCACAAACCTAGTGGACTAAAACCACAGAAATATACTCTCTCGGAGTTCCTGAAGCCAGACGTCTGAAATGAAGGTGACAGCAGGGTCACACTTGCTACTGGGGCTCTCGGAGGAGAGGAGTCTCTCCTGGAGGCAGCTGGTGTACCCTGCCTCATGTCCTCCTCACTCCAGTGTCTCCTCTGTCTGCATCTCCTGAGTGTCCTGTGGGCCTGTGTCAAAGCTCCCACATTCACAGCCAAATCAAACCAAACTCCTCCTGCCTTGCTGTTAAAAAGATCACGATTCCACTGAAGGCCCTCCTGGGTAATCGGGGTTGTTTCTCCTCCCAGGATCCTCAGCTTAATCCCACTGCTGCGCCACATAAAGTAACACTTACTTTTTTGACATGTAAGGTCACAGTCGCAGGCTCTGAATATTAGCATGTGAACGCGTCTTTGGGAGACCATTTGCCAACCAATTACAGCCAGTGTCCCCAGTCCCTCATCCCATGACCTAGATACCAAGCATCCAGTTGTCAGATGACAGGTTTGGACTGGTTGGTTGGTTTTAATAATTTTGTGTCAATTAATATTGAATTATAATCATATTCATTTCCAGTGTGTAACATTGTGCATCAACAACTGTACATACAATAACTTCACTGGAAGTCTAATTCTGTGCTTCACTGCAAAATGTACTCCCTTTAGCTACTCAGCCCCCTCTTTCTCTCCCCCCTTCTGGTAACCACTGCATTTGCTCTTATAGGCGAGAGGTTTGTTTTTGTTTTAATTAGTCCCAAACATTTGTTTGGTTTTTTATACGCTATGTATGACTGAGGTCAGCCCAGTGCTGGTCCTTCCCCTCCGGGTCCATTCATAGTATTGCAAATGGTAGGATTCATCTTTTATTTTATAACCAAGGACTGTCCCATTGTGTGTATGTACTGCATCTCCATCCACCTTATCTGTTGATGGGCATTTCGGTTGTCACCAGCTCTTGGCGATTGTAAAGAATGCCAAATACACACAGGGGTGTGTGTATCTCTTCAAACTAGTGTTCCGTGTTTTTTGGAGAAGACCTGCAAGTGGGGTGACTGGATCCTATGGGATTTCTAGTCTCAATTGTTTGTGGAATCCACCTGCTTTCCATCGTGGTTGCTCCAATTTACACACCCACAAGCAGTGTGTAAAGGTTTCCTTCTCTTTACATCTCGCCCATATTTGTTTTTTCTCATCTTTTAGTTGCTAGCCATTCTCACCAGTGTGAGGTTCATGATGGTTCTCATTTGCATTTCTCTAGTATTTTCTTGCGCGCCTGTTGGTTGGCCAGCTGCATGTCTTCTTTGCAGAAATATCTATTCCCTCTGCCCTTTTTTTCTTTGGATTGTTTGGTTTATTTGTTGTTGAGTTTTATGAGTCCTTTATGTATTTTATATACTATAAATGTATGATGAGCAAATATCTTCTCCCAGTCAGCAGGCTGTCTTTTCATTTTGATGGTGGCTTCATTCACTGCGAAGAATTGGGTGTAGCCCACGTGTGTCTTTGCTTTTCAGGTGACAGGTGTTTGTGACTTCTTTCACCACTTTAACTCTGGGAGACGGAAGGTGATTTGTTCTGCTCTTTGCCTGAAAAAAGCAGAACATTTCCTTAATATCAAAGGTGATCTCTATATTCATACATGGAATTACCCAGTCTTACTGGCAAATCTGAAAACAAGTCACTTCAGGTTCCAGCACTCTCCCTCTGGAAGCTTTATGAGTCTATCACATTTCCCACGGACCAAATTTGAACTTGGAGAGTCTTTGAAGGCCTACTGGCTCCAGGAAGGATGTTGTCTGGGATTCTACTTATCACAGGGAGCTGGGGCTGGGTCCTTCTGCTTTTGCGGATTCTTTATTAAATATAAACCAGAGTTAGCTAAAGGTCTCTCCTGTCTTTTTAATTTTTTAATACTTTATATCTAAAATATCTATTGTGGCATGATTTTAATAGTTTGTTGTTTTTTTTTTTTAAAGGAAAGGTGCAGGCAGGGATGAAGGTGAGTAGACAGGCAGGCAGGCAGGGAGAGGAAGGAGAAGATTTTATTTTACATTTTAATTGTTCACACTGGTTGCTTCCTCCTGGGTCTAGAACCCGAACCCAGGGATATGTGGCCTGTGTTCCTCTGGAGGCAATTGACCTAACCAGTACTCCACCAGAACACACCATCCTTTTTTTTTTTTTTTTTTCCTTTAAGGAAAGGTGCAGGCAGGAAGAAAGTGAGTAGGCAGATAGGCAGAGAGAGGAGAAAGGCATTTGGCATTATTTATCTATTAAGCTGTTCATGTTGGTTGTTCCTCCCTGGCCCCGGGCCTCAAACTGGGTCTTTGGGCTGGAGATGGACTATACCAACACAGCCTCAGACTTAATACCTGAGCCATCCAGGAGCACTGTGAAAACTATTTTTTCAGAATAAAAAAGTCCTGAGGCTTAAATGAGGTATGCAGATTGCTCTTTGACTTGTTTTGCAATGTGCTATTTGTGAGAATTCCTGGTTAAATCTGGGATCTGATCATCCTTACCCACCAGCTGGAAGCTTTCTGTATGGAGAATGACAGGCATGGGTTCGGATTGATTAGTCATCATGATCTACAAAGGCAACAAGTCCCTTGTATAAAAGTGATCACTGCAAGGAATTTTGGAAAGGATAGAGGCATTCCATGAATGAGGGCAAGACGATCTTTAGAAAGAATGTTCTGTGACTGTTAGTTTCATTTAGTTCATCTCGGTCGTTTCCCCCGCCCCAGGTCTTGAACCAGGGACCTTGGGATAAATGTGGACTATGCCCAGGGTACTAAACTGCTAAGCCACCAGAATGCACCAAGACATTTATTTTTATAGCAGATTTGAAAATATTGTTTGAAAACATACAAAAGTTCATATATTAGTTTAAGATTAATAATAAAATGATCATAAAGCAATTTTTCAAAGAAAGCTCTAGTAAAGAAAGCTCGTAGCACTGGGGTATGAAATATTTGCCATTCATTTGTGGAAATGCTAACACACAAATTCTTTGTTCATTTTATTGCTGTAGCTCTATTTCCCCACATAATACTGTGCAAACATTTTATCAGAAATGGTGAAGGAAAGAAAAGGTATTGTGTAAGGTACGAAAGATGTAATTTAGTCATTGATGTGACAGTCTTCGCAGTAGGACACCTATGGCTGTTTTCTATATTCAACAAGGGGCAAGAGGAGCATATTGAGGGTGGTTATAAAGATGCAAACTGGAAGTTCAAAAGGCAATATGACATATTTTCACCTCCCTGTTTTTTCATTCGAAGCCCATTTGAAAACTTACAGCAGCATAGCCTTCGAGAGTTTGTGGAGAGTTTGTGACTTGAGCACAGTGCAGGGGGTGCTGGCACCTGCTGGGTCTGGAGTTGGAGGGAGAGAGGGAAGTAGGGAGGGAAGGAGAGAAGGAGAGGGAGTGAAAGGAAGGCGGAGGGAGCCCTAGTGTAGAGGAGACCAAAAACCCAGGAACCTGAGAGACTCTGGAGCCAGCCCCGAAGCTTGAAGCCTGACTTTGCAACATGTGGGATGATTCTCATGCTCTCTTTGGGCCTCGGTTTCTTCATCTGTAACAAGGGGAGGATAATGACTTGAATCTTCCTTTCAAGTTAGGCTAAAATGAGGTCACATACATGAAACCCTCAAAATACTGCCTTGGGCCATAAAAATGCTCATTAGCTGGGTTCCTGTAGCTACAGAATCCTCACTCCTTACCTCAGCCTAGAGGACACACACACACCACACACACACCACACACATCACATACACACCACACCCATCACACACACACCACACCCATCACACACACACACCACACACACACCACACACACACCACACACACACCACACCCATCACACCCACCACACACACACACCACACACACACCACACCCATCACACACACACCACACCCATCACACACACACCACACCCATCACACACACACCACACATACACACACCACATTCACAGCACGTGCTACACTACACATTCACACACACACCCACTCCCGCCCAAGGGTGGCCTATTTGTCCCAGTTTCCCCCGCACTTTCCCAGCCTTGGCTCTCAAAGTCCCAGGTCCAGGGAAGCTCTGCAAGGGCAGGGACTGTGCACAGCAGGACGTGCAGCCCCTCGGTTCACATCTGTGGAATAAACAAAGGTAACTAAGCCACCGAGGGAAGGAGTCAGCAGGGCGCCCCTGAGAAAAGAGCCTGGGAACCTGCTGGCATCATTTGCAGACATTCCCACAAAGCCGGATCAGCCCAGCCCTGCTCGGCTCTAACTGCAGGACAGCTTCCCACACCTGCACTGCTGCTGTCCTGTCTCCATGGCACTCGACGCCTGCAGGCCCGCAGCTGGTTTGCCTCCCGTCCGTCCGCGCCCACCAGTCTGGAGGCCAGGCTGATGGAGGCCAGGTGGAGGTTCTGGACACTGATGCAGTCGCACATGTCATCTCATGGCCCGAGGAAGTGCCTGGAGCCAACTTGTCACAGAGTCAAACTCAGCTTGTCGGGCTGTGGGACTGCAGCTCGTCGCCTGCAGACTCAGACCAAGGAAGGACTGACAGACAGTGACTCTTGGGAAGGCAAGAGGCCGGAAGGCCGTCCCAGAGGGGAGCAAACGGGCTAGCAGCTATCTATCTAGGAAGGGGGAGAAGGGAACCGCAGAACCCAGTCCGCGTTCCCCGTGACCATGAAGAAGCCCTGTTCTTTGGCTTTCTGGCTTGGGAGTGTCCTGGCAGAGAAGCAGAGGCGCCTGGCGCGCTCCCTGTGCCAGCGGAGGCTGTGCTGGGACCATCTGCTGAATACGTTATTAGGCCGAAAGTGTCTCTCTTGGGTGGCTGTGAAATTCATACTTCATTTTCTCCATGTATGCAGTGGAAATAGTGTCCTGCCCTCACTTCCTCATGAAGATGTTACCTCGTTATGTGATAATCAGCCCGATTCTATGGGTTGAGTGAAGTCAACTGCTCTCTCTCAGGGGATGTGTTAACTGGGCCAGGTCATTCCAGTTGAGTGAATAAATCAATCTAGTTGACAGGTTGGTTTCCTGCTGCTTCAAAAGTTGTTGCTTTGGGGAGAATTTACTTTCGCTTTATCAACAGAAACAGCTGGACTTCGAACCTCTTGAAGTCCCCTCATGAAACCATGTAAGAAGCCATTATTGTAACTCAGCCTCAGTACTCCTAAGGGTCGTCCTGGCAGCTGGCAGTGTTTTAGACGATTTTAGAAGCTAGCCTTTGAGTGTGCCCTGGGTGAGTAGCGGTTAGGTCAACTGACTCTGAAGGAGTGCGGGCCTCATAACACTGGGTTGGAGTCCTGAGCCCCAGCCCCTGGTGGTGGGTAGCGACTAGTGTGAACAATGAATTCAAAATAAAATCAGTGGGCTTCTTCCTCCTCTCTCCTCCTAGCTACCTGCCTACTCACCTTCTTTCCTGCCTGCAACTTTCCCTTAAAATTTAAGACGCCAGCCTTCTAAATAAGAGGGGAAAGACAGGCCCTGTGGAATAGAGACCCCACCAGCATCAGGGGTGCAGCTGGGGACACAGACCCCCGTCTTGGTACGGCTCCACAAGTGCTTCTGCGCTGCGACTTGGCCGCACTAAAACCCAACTTCTCTCTCCTCTCCCTCCAAGCCCTGCGTGTGGGTAACCCTCCCTCCATACCGTCACTCATCCTGGCCTCCCAGATGTCTTTACTTGGGTCTCTTCTCGCACTAGGGCAAGTGTAGATCTCCTTTCTGTCCACAGAGCAAGCCCTGAGGCTCGGCCCTGTGCATTGTTAATGGTGGCATTGCCTGGAGCGGAGCACAAGGAAATGAGCGCTGTAGCCTGCAGACTTTCTCAGGGAACTGAAGGCACCTGGGAGAGAACCTATGCGAAGGACAAGCAGCATGGGGGAGCCTGGATCTGGAAAAAGCAGAGCTCTGGAGCTCTCGCTGGTCGGGGCAGGGTTGTCTGTGGTTAGGTCTTACCTGTCCTCAGATGAGAGGGTTGTCATTTATGTCAGAACCTCTCTACACTCATGACCACATCGGACACATTTGGTTTACACGATGTCATCTTTCTGGAGATCAGAGAGTCTGCTGGCCTGTGTCCTTTTCAGGAATCTGTGTCTGCACCCAGGTCACACATGGGGCACATGGGCTGAGTAGTGCTCAGGGAGCAGGGCCTGTGTGACTTCTCAGTGTCAGGGGGAGAGGGACCAGGAATGGAAGCTTCCAGAGTCTCAGGGATGTCTTGGACCATGAGAAATCATGTGGAGAGAAAGTCTCCAATCTCATGGAAAAACTTACAGCCTTCTCCAGCCAGCTGTGAGTGGAGAGATGGGAAAATGTGTAATAACTGGCAAGTTTGACCAAAAGATGGAGTTGTGTCATTTTTCCTGCAACAATTTGTGCTGCTGGCTGACAACGTGGAATTTCTTTCTGGATTGAGTCAGTGGTTATTCATGGAAATAGCCAGTTAAGTTGTACAGAGCCCCCAACAGTGACGGATGGGAATCTGCTAAAGAGAGAGACGTGGTGGAGGGAGGACGGAGCTGCTGTGACCCGTGGAGTGCTGGATTTCTTCACTCTGAGTTCCTCCAGCCTCCTGCCTTCGCCAGGGCATGGCTAGCTGCTCTGAACTGTTGACACTCAGTCCTCGGTAGTCCCATCGTGGCCCCAGCCACCACGCTTCTCTCCCTGCCCCACAGCGCCAGTCCCTTGCAGGTACCTTGTAGCCTGGGAGATGCTTCCTGAACCCAGAAAGGGAAGCCGCTCTCAGGTTGTTCCAAGGTGTGCTGTCTGTGGGACCCCGGCTCCAGAAACCAGGAAAACCAGCTCCTCCCTGCAGCAGCCTTCGTTTTAGAGCAGTTGAATAATCAAGTTGAGAGACTCCCGACTCCTGGCAAGCCTGTCTTTTCTTAGTATTTCAGGCAGCTTTTCCTCTGACTCAGTCCATCTCGGAAAGGCTACCTTAGAGACTCAAAACCTGCCCTACAAAGGAACTTACTGGCTGGAGGAAGGTAGAGGAAATTACTTCTTGTTTTCACATCTCTTATTTTTTAGCTCAGACCTACTTTTACACACAGGTGCTTTCTGTGTAGTTTGACTCTTGAAAAACTTCCAGAATAGGGTTTCCAGATAAAATACAGGCTAGCCAGTTAAATGTATAATTGAATTTTTTTGTAACGTAGGTATTTTCCAAATATTGCTTGGGATATATCTGGCCTATAATAAATATTTGGTGTTTACCTGCAATTTAAATTTATCTGGTCCTCTGGTTTTGGTTGCTAAGTCTGACAACCCTTGCCAGGCTGACATAAGCCTGGTCATTACTCCCAATCATCAGTCATTCATTTATTTATCTTAATAGCAGCATGTATATCTACAGCATGTATATCGGTGAGTTAATGTCACAAAAATGCTGCATAAACAGCCTCAATATTCAGTGGCTTAAAATCATAATCATTTATTCTTGTGGATTTGTGGGTTAGCAGGGAGATCCAAGATGGCACCCAGTGATTTCCATCTCCAGAGTTAGCACCTCCTGTGTGGTTCCCTCCTTGATCGACTAGAGCAAACTGTAACACCGATATAGTATCATAGAAACGATGGAGTGTGGTCTCCAAGGCTGGGTCATAAAAACCATCGCAGAATATACCTTGATGTCTAGAAGCATTTGCTCTGGGTGAAGCCAAGTGCCATGTTGTGTGGACACTCAAGCAGTCCTGTGGAGAAGTCCACGTGGGGAAGAACAGAAGCCTCTGACCAAAGAGTAGCACTACCTCGTCGGACGCGGGAGTCAGCCATGTAGGAAGTGGATCCTCCAGCCCCAGCCAAGCCTTTAGAGACCACAGTGCCAGCACTTTCTTTGACAGCAGCTCTTGAGAAACCCTGAGCCAGATCCACCCAGTGGAGTCATTCCAGAATTCTTGACCTACAGAAACTGTGAGATAATACATACTAATTTTTGTTTCAGGTCACGAACGCATGAGGTAATGTATTATACAGCAGTAGATCACTAATATAGGAAAGGTAATTGGGTGGCTGCCTTAGAGAAGGAATCTGGATGTCTAACTTGTCCTCAAATGAACTTGCAATCCATCTTGGATGTAACCCTGTGCTATACCTTAGTGTGAAGAAATACTTGGCCCTTCAAATCCTGAGACATTTTCGAGTCTGTCAACAAGTGTGTGTATATGTGAGTGAGTGTGTGTGTGTGTGTGTGTGAGTGTCCCCATTTGTAGGAAGTTTCAAGATCTCATTTCGACCAAGTCAGTTTTCATCTGCTTTCACTTTCCAAAATGGTAGTGACATTGCTTATCTACTGCCTCCGCTGCCTACTGCTCTCTCATTCTCCTTTTCCTTGTGGGTTTAGGTCATTATTTTTGATTTACTGTCATTTAGTAGGCTGTGGAAGAGGGCAGAGCTAATGTGTCTGTTCAATTTGCCACATTTCGTTGGAAGTCAGAGGTGACCTTTCGTCATTTGAAAGCCTTCCTTGGTGACCTGAAACCGCAGCTAAGACCACTCCCTTTTAGAAGGTTGTTTGTGTGGGAAAACAGCCGAGATCCTCTTGACTCAGCAGCCACCAGCAAGCTCTTGTGTGGCCTTGACATTGCAGCATGAGGAGTGACTTGGGAGGAGAGAAGAGGAGGAGGTGTGTTTGTCCCTGCCCTTTGAGGAGCCATGGAAGACGGCTGGAAAGAGAGACACAGGCAGATACTAAGAACAAAGGGCACATAATCAGAAATGGATTGAAACTTAAAGTGTGAGGATCACTTGTAAGATGATGGTATGCATATGATACAGCTCAGATTCGCTCCATCCACAGTATACCTGGTGTTAAAGAGAGACCTGTTGCCTCAGACAGAATCGTCCTCTACTTCTACAGGAGAAGAGGAAGGAAATAACTTTATATACGACAATTTAAGAGTTTTTGTGGAAATGCATGAAGTAAAGCATCGGCTATATTTCCCTTGCTGACACTGTTACGCTCAGTGAATTTCCTAGGCCAAGTAGAGCCATCAGATGTATTTTTCCTTTCTTTTTGGATTTACCCATCATATCCTTGAAAATTAATCAATAGAAGTAGGTATGAGATCTGCAAATAGTTACTTGGAAATAAAATACCATCCTACTATGGAATATCATGTAGCAATTAAAAGTAATGAAGTGAAACTGTGTGTATTGTGGAAATTGCTGAAAGAAAAATTACAGTGGGAAAAAATGGAAGATGCAAATTAATATGACTAGTATATAGAAACACCAATATCGATCAATGCTGTTTTCTATAGGTATACTTACTAGGTTGATCATATGAAATTGTTAATAGTCAAGTTTTAACTGACAAGGCAGTTTTTTGTGGTTCAAATCAATATATGTCATTACAAAGAAAAAGTTTAAAAAGGATATGTATTGAACCATGATCAGTGGTGCCTTCTAGGAAGGATTTACATTTGAGATGATGGTTTTCCTCTGCTGACTTGATATCATTTTCTCTTCTTTTAGTCTCCTAAGGTAGAAGTTTAGATGATTTATTTTAGATCTTTCATATATATTTAAAGGAAAGGTGCAGGCAGGAATGAAGGTGAGCAGAGGCAGGCAGCAGGAAGAAAGAGGAGGAAGAAGCATCTTATTTTATTTTGTTGTTCATCTTAGTTGTTTCCCCAGCCTGGGCTGCGAGCCTGGATCCCTGGGATGTATGTGGACTGTGCCCACCAGAGGCCACGGACTTAACGATTAAACCATCAGGCCATGCCTTTAACTCTTTTTAAGAGGAAGGAAAAGAGGAAGGGAGGGAAGGAGGGAGGGAAGGGAGAAGGCAGGAAGGAAGGAAGCATTTTTATTTGTTTTATTTTTGCTCCTCCCAACCCCTTGGAGTCCTTGAACCTTACATGGTCCACATCCCAGCTGTCTCAGCCAAAGAGGCACAGCAACTTTTTATTTTTATTTTGTTTTTTTTTGCCACCCTGGCCCTGGGATTCGAACCCAGGTCCACAGCTATCATAGTCTGAGCCTTAGCTGCCTCAGACACATGGGAGGGCTTTGTTGGTTTTTAAAGTACACATTCAAGGTTATAAATTGCAACCTAGGCACTCTCTTTTCTGGATTCCGGAAATTTTGATACGTTGTATTTTCATTTTCATTTAGTTCGAAATATTTCTGAATTTCTCTTGAGAATTTGTCTTTGATCCATGGATTATTTAGAAGTGTGCTGTTTAGTCTCCAAGTATGTTGGGATTTTCCAACTATCTTTCTGCTATTGATTTCTAGTTTAATTCCACGTGGCTTGAAAGCACACACTGTCATGTTTCTGTTCTGGTGAAGTGTACTTAGGCCCCCGAATGTGGTCTGTCTTGGTGTATGTTCCAAGTGAGCTTAAGAAAACATGTATGCAACTGTTGTTGAATGAAGTCGCCGAGAGAGAGCAATTCTATCTAGGTCGTTGATAGTGCTGTTGAGTTCCGATGTCTTATATTTTACCAAGAGAATTTATTCATGAATTGTATGTATTTTTTCTCAAAGAATGCAGCAAAGCAAAAACAATGGGTGAAGCTTTTTAAAAGAAATAGTGGACCAGCACAGAAGATATTTGTGGGCAGGAAATGTGTATCCATTGCCAAGGGATCACCTAATCACTCTGTCAGTCTCGCCCGTCCAGGAGAAGGGGCAGCCATGCAGACCCAAGGCTTTGGACCCACCGCGCTACCCACAGTCATGGAAGGAAGGGGCCAGGGGATGAGCTTAAGCTGAGAAGAGGAAGATGGAACCGAATACAAGTACAGGCTGCTGACTGAGGTGCAGCCAAGCCCATTCCGCCGTGGTCATAATAGAAGGCTTGGAATGTACATTCAGACTCTAGGTTAGTTTCTTTGATTAAATAACTGAGGGCTTATATCCTATTTACCTGTGTTTTTGGCTGGGAACTAAGCATGCCAGCTCACAGAACTAAAGGGACCTGTCAGAGAAGTAAGCTATCCCAGAGGAATTGCACGAGCAGCCTTCTCATAGGCAGCTGTGACTGAATGTACAGTCCTTCTCAGGTAACTAATTTGTTACACCTTTCTGAATGGAGATCAACTACAGAGTCGTGAAGTTCAAGAGGAAACCATCTCAATCAAAATATGTCCAGTAAACTGAGTGGGTAGAAATGAATGTCCTACCTAGCGGTCTATCAGTAGTTGTGTCTTTTCTTTAGGACAACTCGTGCTCAGATGAAAGAAACCCACTTGTAAGGAGGGACTCTGTGACCCGTAACTCAGAGACTAGACAGCCGAGGAGTCCATGGCACTGTCTTCCCTTTGTTAATATGTTCATCTGATTTTATCAAGGTGTTCAGCACTGGTTTCTGGATACCACCTGCAGAGTAACTTGATTTTATGAAATTGGTTTTTAAAATATAGCAGGTGTGAGCACCCAGGTATGGGACAAGGGCATGGACACATAACGTGAGCATACATCTTCTAAAATAAAACAATAAGATTTCCACTGTCTTACTCATATGATTGAAAGTGCTAGTGAATTAGACAGTATTTCTCAGTAATTGCTTGTTTTAAAAAACCCTTTTTTGAGAAAGGAAAGGCGCAGGCAGGAATGAAGACCAGCAGAGGCAGGGAGAGGGAGGAAGAAGCATTTTAATTCTCTTATTAGTTTTTTATCTTTGTTGCTTCCGTTGGCCCTGGAGACAAATCCAGGACCTGGGATACATGGGTCTGTGCCCAACCCCTGCTCCACTAATGCATGCCAATAATGTCAGTTTTAAAGCCAGAATAATGTAGAACATTCTCCAACCTTTATAACCCAACATTAGGCTGACTTTGTGAGAGAAAGAATGAGTGATTAAGTGCATGCAGACATACGTATATGTCTTGCTGGAAATTATGAACTTACTGTGGAGACAGTGGTGTCATTGATAAGGACAAACCTATAAAGAAAAAGTTCAATTACTTACTTGTTTGTAATAAACTCATGGTTCATGTGCAACAAAAAAGTTTCATCAATCAGTCACTAGCCCATATGTTGTGTACAAATTACAGTAGCTGAGGAGTGATGACTTTTATTACGATTTTATGACACCTCTCAGTGAATAAATTTCTCTCGTCATTTGCAAATCTTAGGCATTTGAATTTTATATTCAAAAGCTGTTGTTTGACTAACTCTATAAAACATTTATTTTAAGAGAAGGATTCAGACATGCCCTGGTGGTTTAGCAGTTAAGCCTTCTGCCTCAGGAGGCAGAAGGCGGTCTACATCCTAAGGAGCTGGGTTCACAACTGGGGCTGGAGTAACAACCAAAATGAACAACTAAATAGCATAAACAAAGCCCTTCCTTCCTCTCTCTCTCCCTGCTGCTGCCTTCCCTCTTCTTGCCTTCATTCCTGCCTGTACCTTTTCTTTAAAGAAAAAAAAAGAGGGAAGGATTCAAACCTCTACATTTGGAAGAGAAGATCAACCTTTTTAAAAGGCATTTAATATAAAGAATATAATGTGAACCTGCAAAAATAAGTTAGAGAATATAATTCCCCTTTGAAAGCATTTTCCAAAGTCTGTGGAAAATTAACTTCCACAATGTCTCCCTCTAGCAAGCTGTGTTAATTTATAGCCTTTCCAAACATGTTTCCCTGCATCTTAAAAGTTAACAGTTAATTGTTTTTCCCTTCTCCTAATGGTAGCCTGTTACATATACTAAAATGCGTAGTTTCTACGTACATTTTTACTGAGTTCTAACAAATGCCTGCACTTGAGTAACCACCTCTTTCATCAAGATTCCATCACCCCAGAAAGATATCTCATATTCCTTTCCAGGAAATCCTTAACTCTAGTCCCAGCCACCGAGGCAATCACAGTTCTCATTTCTGCTGTTACAGATCAGATTTTCTTTCGAACTTCTAGGGCACTCTAGAACTTTCTATATGTGGAATCATGCAATAGGTATGTACTTTTTGGTCCTGGTTTCTTTTATTCATCCATTGTCTTGGAGGTCATCCATGCTGCCTTGTCAGAAGTTGATTCCATTTGATTACTGAGTAGCGTTTCTATTATATGAATAGAGGCCAACTTGTCAATCGTTATTAGCAACATTAATTTATTGACACTGACTACTGCTGAGAATCCCCCCCAGACCCTGTCTCAGAGCAACCAGAGCGGAGTAGGTGTACTGACCATTTGCTGGGGATTTTTGTTTGCAAATCTTTCTTTTGCTGTCCAGTGTCAGTCCTGGACTTGTTAGCACCTGAGTCCGTCATGCTGTGTGGTCTTGGTGGGAGGTAAAGCGTCAGAAATCAGAGCTTCCTTTTTTTCTTTTTGTTTTTTAGCTTGCCATTATCTATTGCTTATCTATTCAGGATTGTCAATAATACTTACTTAGAGACATAGAAATGTGTAAAAATGAAACATTGTGACAAAAAAGAACAGGTTTTCAATTTCACGTGAAACTCAAAGTGTAAGTTTTGTCCAATATGGGATGTACCTACATTTGCTTATGTTCGGGCTCTAAAATCCACTTCAATATTGTTTTTTGAAAAAAGAAACAGCCAGCCCACCATGCACATTCATGTTTATCTTACTTGCTTGAAATGAACATTTTCAGATGAGGTCTGCTTTTTCTGCCCCAAATCTACCACGATTCCTTCGAAGTTATGTGGGTCTGACTGCAGGAAGACTTTCCGTGAAGTCTGATGCAGTCTGGACAAGGGACAGTCTCGGGAATGAGTAGGGAGGTAAGATCCCAAAACCTCATGAAGGATGGCATTCAGCTGATAATTTTCAGGGTTCTCCAGTGATTCCAGGCACTCAACTAAAGAGCCAATGGAAAGAAAATCCCTCTCTGCGCCTACAGGTTTCCTATTGATAGATTTGGGGGAAGCTCCAGGATCCACAATAGAGTCCTGAGATAGCAGCTCGTTAATGCCAACCCAGTGTTTGCTGAAGGTTATTTGTTGGAAAGGAACAAATAAACATTGCTGCAGAGACCTGACCTGGGCAATCTCAAGGTAGCAGTAGGTGGGCTGTTTTCCACGTGTAACGAGGCTTGTGCTGAAGGGGTTTCCACCTCAACCTGTCGGGCTAGAGCGTCCTTCTTCATGGATCTGTAGCCCCAAGGTGGGTGGAAGGTTGACCTTGGCCTGGCCAGAGGGACTCAAATGACAGATGTAAGGTGGAGGGTATCTCAGCAGCAAAGAAAAATCATCCTATGGAGTCATGGTTAGGCCTGCCGCCTCTAGCCAGCACAGTCCACATACATTCCAAGGACCGGGGTTTGTGTCCTGGGACTGGGGAGTAACCAAGATGAACAACTAAATAAAAGAAGTAAAGTGTTTTTTTCTACCTCTTTCTTTCTGCCTGCCCTGGCTGCTCACCTTCATTCCTGCCTGCACCTTTTCTTTAAAAAAAGGAAGGAAGGAAGGGAGGGAGGGAGGGAGGGAGGGAAGGACAGACATCGGGCTGAATGCCTCTGCTTTGGCTCCCCTTCAGCCTTCTGTTCTCCTCCCGCAAGTTTCTGGCTTCCATTAACTTCTCTTTGTGTTGAATTGAAGCAGATTTGCGTTCTGCCTGTAAACAAGGCCATGTGGACAGGCTATCGTCCCATCGCACGGATCAGGAAACCAAGGCCCGGGTCAGAGCTCTCCCGAGTCACACGGGCTACTCCTACCAGGCTGGATGAGGTTTGGAACCCAGCCCACCTCAGTCCAATCAAAGAGCAATAAACCTGACCACTGTCACACCAGTCTCTCTCGGGCTTTGTGACTTCCTCTCCCTCCTGGCACCAGGGAACACGGTGGGTGCACAGTCACGAGAAAAAGCACATAGCTCCCTCTCCCAGTCCTGCTTCTCCTGACAAAGCCAACCACCTCTGCCCTCTCCCACCCTCCGAAGCCTGCATTTAACACTCACGCACCCGTTTATTCCCCGGAGCAGAAATAAAAACCCAACCAGAACAGTCTTCCCTGCCTTGCAGGGGCTTAGTTGAACATTACTCTTAAACCCTCATTCTGATCTTTGTTTCATGTTTACAGAAGTGGATTCCTTTTATGCCTTTCCCCAGATAGGAATAATCCCTTTGGAATTTAAGCTTTTAAAGAGTAGCTCCTTGGATTGCTTGAAAGGCAGTCCTGCAGACGGGCTTCCCGGCTGCCTGGAGCCACACACGGATGATCATCAGGGAGGTAGCCCAGCACCCAGGGAAAAGGACTCTCAGCTCTCTGCTCAGCTCCCCATCTCCAGTCCCCAGCTGTCCCTCCATGTCTGCAGAGTCAGCACCAAGGGTGACCTAGAACAGGAAGAGGGTGGGGCTGGGAGGCTGGGAACACAAGGGTCTGGTGGCTGAATGAAGATGGCACTGAACTGTCTGTCACCTGCAGCCAGGGAGGGAAAGGAGCGCCACAGTCGACCTATCCTGGGCAGTGTCTCTCATTGGCCAAGACACCCTGGATAGTGAGACATGAAGACATCCTTGCGGAAGGCAGCACATGTGGGCAGTGATTTGCTGCCCAGATCCCCCTCGTGAAGGCCTGTGACCCAGCTGCTGGGCGCAGGCTATGCAGGTACGGCCCCTTCTGACGCCTCAGCAGCAGGGAGCCACCAGCACGTCCCGTGACCGCAGGCAGCAGAGCAGTGGAGCCCAGACACATGGCTCAGCTGTTGGGCCACATTATGCCATTTCTTGCTACCTTGCTTCTGGCCACAGTTGTGGGTCCCAAGGTCGCTCCCTAATAAACACTGCTTGGCGTGCCCTGGTGGAGTAGGGGTTCCAGGCAATCCACCTACATCCCAAGGTCCCAGGTTTGTGTTCCAGGACCAGTGCAAAACCAGGGTGAACAACTAAATAAAATTAAGTACTGCTTCTTCCTCCTCTCCCTCCCTGCCTGCTCACCTTCATTCCTGCCTGCACCTTTCCTTAAAAAAAAAAAAAAAAAAAGTCCCATTTGCAGACTCTGAGTCCACTTCCCAGACTGAGAAATGAAGCTGACATGCAAGTTTAACACATAAAAGTGTGGTGACTGGAGTTGTGCCTCCAAGGACAATTATGAATTAAGTTTAATGTTGATTCATTGCACTTGTTACCGATAATTCCGTCAATGCTTCATGCCTCTATTTTCTCACATGGAGATAAAAAGCCCTGGTAGATGCACCCCTGTGGCTCAGCAGTTAAGGTGCAGGCCATGTAAAGCCCACTAATGTAGGTTCAAGACCCAGCACCAGGGAAAGAAAACTTATATAATGAAAGAAAATGTTTTTTTTTATAAAGGCCTGGACATGCCCTGATCAATTGCCCCCAAAGGAGCAGGCCACATATCCCTGGGTTCAAGTCCTAGGCCCAGGGGGAAACAACCAATGTGAACAACTAAATAAAAAAATTAAGATGCTTCCTCCTCTCTCTTCCTGCCTACTTGTCTTCATTCCTGCCTGCATCTTTCCTTTACAAAAAAAAAAAAAAAAAAGCTAGAGGTAATTCCTGTTATCACATTTTGCAGACAGCCAAGGATCAGAGACCATACCTTGCGGAAAGAGGCACAGCTCTTGGCAGAGTCGGGATTTGAACCAGAAGGCTAGCTCCAGCATCTGGGCTCCCAGGCACAGTGCTGATCTTCCTGTCATTGCCCTGGACATCCCTGGATATTTCTCTTACAGGGCCGGGGTGTGAGGTCAAGGATTTGTCTAAATCTCAGACACTGTCAAGGTTAAAA
Source organism: Solenodon paradoxus (assembly GCA_004363575.1). Classification (NCBI taxonomy): domain Eukaryota; kingdom Metazoa; phylum Chordata; class Mammalia; order Eulipotyphla; family Solenodontidae; genus Solenodon; species Solenodon paradoxus. Next base: position 80,677 of record RJWH01003616.1, read on the forward strand.
ATATGTATAAGAACAGCATGAACTTGAATACAAATGGCAAGTCTCAAAGTAAAATGTTTCAAATTAAAAACATACCTCTGGTAGAACTATAAATGAGTGGATACATGAAACCTCTATTTAACCGATTGCATTCATTTACAAGGGTTGCTGTAGCAAATTACCACAAAGCAGATGATTTGGAACAATAGAAAGTTAATCTCTCATGTCTCTGGAGACTGAAGCTCTAAACCAGGTGTCGGGGGGACCAGAGTCCCCCAAAGGGCTCTTGGGAGGAGACTTCTTTGCCTCTACGTTTCTGGTGCCAGTATTCCATAGTCCCTAGGTTTGTAATCACAGCTCTCTCCTCTCTGCCTCTGTCTTCACATCACCTCCCCCTCCGTGTCTTCAGCCTGGTCTCCTGTAAGGACATAAGCATTGGATTTAAGGCCCACCTGGGCAATCCAGGATGATCTCATCTCAGTTCCCTTCATTTGATTACCTCTTCAGAGTTCCTTTTTCCCAATGAGAAGTGACAGTTCCAGGAATCTGGACATGACCCCTTTGTGGGGAGACACCACTCCCCCACTACACCTTGAATGAGGGAGCCAGCAGGAGAGCAAAGTGGCTGCAAAGGAAAGTTTGAGAAACAAAGGCTTATCAAGTCGTCAGGGAAGGCTTGCTGAAATAATGTTGCTAAATTAGAGACAAATTGAATTGTTGCTGTCTCACAGGACAATAGAACTGTGACCTTTGGGCTTATCTTTTCCTGCAGACAGAAATCTATTTGGACAAAATCTTTAAGTCACCATGTGACTTCACAGATTCACCCAAATCAATAATAAATGATAAATTCTTTTTTTTTTTTAAGAAGGAAGAAGTTTTTGTTTTTTTTGTTGTTGTTGTTTTGTTTTTTTAAGGAAGGAAAGACAAAGCTTATTTATTTATTTATTTATTTATTTATTTATTTATTTATTATTTTGGTGTTTCACTCCAGCTCCAGGTCACAAACCCAAGACCTGGACTTTTAAGTGGCCCACATACCAGCGTCTCAGCCACCTGAGTCACAAGGGCATACCCCTAAAGTATATCTCAGTACAAGTGCTCTCCAATGGAAATATCTGCAATGACAGAATATTGTTTTCCTGCCGATAATCCAAAAGCCACATGTGACTGAAGGGCACTGGAAACGTGGCTGGAATGGCTGAGTAACTGGATTTTTCTATTTGATTGTAATTATAATTGAAGTGTACATGAAAATAACCACAGGGGCTAGAGCACTGGACAGTGCAGCCCGAGAGAAAGAACTCTTTGCAGGCCCTGATAGACGCTCTCCGCTGTGATGTAGAAAACATGTACTGATGCCTTACTTCCAAATTTTTTTAAGTTTCTTAAGAGCTTAGCAACCGACCACCGACAGGGGCAGGTGGGAGCTGTGGACCACAGCCATGCACGTCTGTGTAATCAAAGCACCCCTTCTACTTGGTTCAGATAATCATTGCCCCATTGACAGAGATATTCATATCTTTGGAGAAACCAGGCGTGTGGTTTTCATGCGAAGTCGCTTGCTAGTCAGAGATGAACCAATTGTTGATTTCTCTGACACTGCAGGGAAATTGACAACACTGGTGGATCTCGGGTGCTCTGCTCTGTTCCAGTTACTCTTGCTCATAGCTCTCTGCCGAGCACCGATTAGACACCCCACCAGTACCATTCATGTCAGTTGGACAAACATTTACTGAGCACCTGCTGTAGGTCAAGGACTGGCCAGGAAGCAGGTCATGACAAGGTTGACTATACACAGGCTCCCAGCCTGACTGGACATGACACAAGGTGCTTTTGTAAAGTGCAGCCTTGGAGCGGAACACCAGGTATCCTGGAGGCAGGGCACACCTGGCTCCAGCTGGGCTCCATCTCCGGAGAGGACATGGAGCACCTTGAGTCAATCTTGACCAGGTGAAGTGAGAGGGATGGAGCATCTTGGGCAGTGACACCCGGAGGGCAGAGCATGTGGACGGGCAGAGCATGGCACGTGAGGGACACGCAGAGTAATCAGCATCATAGAGCTCAAAATCCAAGGCCCGAAGTGACAGGCAGTGAAGGCAGGAAGTCTGGATATAGAAAGTACTCTAATCTAAGATGAGGACATTTATTTATCACTGGTTTATTAAGGCAATAGAATAAGTGAGTAGACATATATCTATATATCTATAGATATATAGATATATATATATATACATTCAACAAAGTATCTACTCCATTAAAGACTGGAGATACAGGAAACTAAAAATAGTGGGGTCTTTCTTCTCGGGTTTGCCTTCTCTCTGGTGAGATATATGGTAAATGTAGAAGTAAAATAGAATTCTTGAGCTTTGAAGATGAGGAAACCAGAATGTGGGAGCTGTAGGGGAATGTTGGGAGCGGGAAGTGAAGGGTGAATAGATAGCTACTCTGATATTTGATCTGGTATTGAGTGTCATGAAGAAGTCAGTCATATAAAGATCCAAATTCTCTTAAGAGATGCAGTCTAGGTTTTAGCCCTAGGAATCATTTGGTAACATTTTTTTTTTATGGCCAAACTTCATGAAATCTAGATAGGAACACAAGAGCATCTGAACATAGAGGAAAGTCACCTGTAATCTTATAATTTAAAACACTGCTGCTATTTTTAGTTGAGTATATTCCCCTCAACCAGGGCCCACAGGCATTTGTATTTTATATAATTTATCCTAATCAACTGTATATACAATTTTTTAGTCAGTTCTTTTCACTTAAAGTGATATGCATTTTCTCTGATAACCATCATCCTAACCATTATAATCTTTAATTTCTGCATTATTTTCCTTTCAATGGGCCTAATATATTTTTCCTTTCCCTTATTATACATCTAGGTTGGTTTACAAATTTTCACACTTATGAACATAAACACCTGTACATTTATTTTCCTCCTCTTTCAGATAGCTTCCTTAAGATAAATTTCCTGTAATGAGAGAGTCCTGTGTCAAAGAAAATACTTAATCTTAGAGCTTTTGGGGTTTTTTTTAAGGAAAGGTGCAGATAGGCATAAAAGCAGGCAGAGGCAGGTATGCAGGAAGAGAGAGAAAGAAGCAGCATTTTTGATTTATTTAGTTGTTCATATTGATTGTTCCCTTGGTCCCAAGACACGAACCTGGGACCTTGGGACATATGTGGATTGAACCCAGCTAGTGGACCATCAGGACGCACCACCTCAGAGCCTTTGATCCAAGTTACCAAGTTGTTTTCCAAAAGGGCTAAAAAAGGAGATTGTGGTAGCGTGTGTGTGCGCGTATGTGTGCATGTGTGTGTGTGTGCACGCATGTGTGCGTTGTCTGTGCCTGGCACGCAATCAGAACTGAATCATGGAATGAGTAACTGACTTCCTAGCTCGTTTGCAGTTAAGATTTGCACCTGAGCTTGGTAGGCTCCAAAGAATAGACATGCACCCATCAGGAACAAGTTTTTTCTGCTTTTGTAGCCTTCGCCTTTTATTTAAAAACCAAAAAGGAAATAATATTAATGGAAATTCAACCAAGAAGGTAGGCTGAGCCTGTGTTCCAGACTTCCCCTCCAAATTTCTAGAAAAGGCTTAAAAGATACATATGTCTTCTATTGTAAATCCATTAATATGTATGTTTATGCATCCCATTCCACGCCCCCACCCCTGGACCCAGGGCAAACACAGGTGTCCCTGTTTTTTCACATCTTGTTTTATTGTGCTGTGCAGATATTGTAACTTTTATAAATGCAGGGTTTGAGGCGACCTTCAAGTCTGTCGACAACCTTTTCCCCACAGCGTGTGCTCTCTTCAAGTGTCTGTGGCACATTCTGGTAATTCTCGTGAAATGTCAAGCCTTTCATTATTACTCTCTGTATGGTGGCCTGCGATCGTGATCTTTGAGGTTACTATTTCATTGTTGGGGGAACCACGCAGAACCCAGATAAGCCGTTAACTTAATAAATGTGTCCGCTGGGACTGCTCCCCAAATAGCCACTCTGCTCATGGCTCTCCCTCTCCTCAGGCCTCTCTCATCCCTGAGATACAGCAACACTGAAATAAAGCCTACTGATAACCTTACAACGACCTCTGCGTGTTCCAGTGAAAGCAGGCATCACCTACGTCTCTCACTTTAGTGAAAAGCTAAGAAACCATCCAGCTTAATGAGGAAGGGTGACAAAGTCAAAAGCAAGGCCTCTTGCACCAGACAGACAAGTTGTGAATGCACAAGGAAAGTTCTTGAAGAAAATTAAAGGTGCTATTCCAGCAAACCTATGAATGGATAAGAAAGCCAAGCAGCCTTCCTCTGACATGGAGCAGATTGCGTGGTCTGCAGAGAAGATCGCATCAGCCACAACGTACCCTTAGGCCAGAGCCGAATCCCGAGCAAGACCCGCTCCGAGTCTGGGAGGCTGAGAGGCAAGGACGCGGACGGGTTTCGGGAAGCAGCGGTCTCCACCACAGACAGGAGCCCAGCGCAGGGTGAAGCGGGGAGCTGATGGAGAAGCTGCAGGAAGTCACCCAGGAGCGCTGGCTCCGGTCACTGACGAAGGGGCTGCTGAACAGCGGGTCTTCAGTGCAGACGGAAGAGCCTTCTCGGAGGAAGATGCCACTTAGAACTCTCAGAGCCAGAGAAGCCAGTGTCTGTTTTCCAAGATTCGACTCTTAGCTTTGCAGCTAATGTAGCGAGTGACTCTAAGTTGAGGCCAATGCACATTTGCCATTCTGCAAAGCCAGAACCCTGAAGAATTATGCTAAATCTACTCCACCTGTGCTCTCTGACTGGAACTACAAAACCCAAGATGGCAGCACATCTGTTTGCAACATGGTTTACTGAATAGAGTATTTTAAGACCGCTGTTGAGAACTGCCCAGAAAAAGATTTTTCTCAAAATATGACTTTGTACTAGCAATCCACCGGTCACCCAAGAACTGTGGTAGAGATGTCCAATGAGAACCGCGTTGTTTTCTTGTCTTCCAAACACAAAATCCGTTCTGCTGGAGTAATTTCAACTTTCAAATCTTATTATTTCATGTCTTACTGTTACTTTTGTAAGGTTATAGCTGCCATTCATAGCGTTTCCTCTGATGGATCCTGGCAAAATAAGTTGAACACCTTTTGGAAAGGTTTCACTATTCTAGATGCCATAAAGAACATTCATGACTCATGAGAGGAGGTCAAAATATCTAACATGAACAGGAGTTTGGAAGAAGTAAACCCTCAGAATATCTTTAAGGAGTTTAAAAGTTCCATGGGAAAAGGTAACTACAGAGGTGATGAAAATAGCAAGAGAATTCGAATTGAGGTGTAACATGAAGATGTGACTGGATTGCTCAATCTCATCATGAAACTGTCATAATGGAGGAACTGAGCAAAGAAACTGTTTTTTGAGATGGAATTTGCTGCTGGTGACAATGTTAATATTTTGTGAATGGAAGGATTGAGCAATGTGGCAAACTTCAGTGACCTATTTTAATAAATTGTCATGAATTCTCCACTCTTCACCACCCAGGTGAGAGACAGCTAATGGAATGAGGAAACATATGAAAGACAAGCACAGGAGGAAGGGTGGGAAGACAGAATATATTAGTCAGCTTCTTCTAATAGTCAAAATATAAAGAAAATTGCAACAACTAAGCAAGGAGTCGGGAAGAACAACAACTCTTACGGGATGTGTGTCCACCCTCCTCAGCAGAAAGTGAAGAAAAACAACTATTATGGACACATGCCTGGAAGATTCCACCGCTAGGGGATATAAGACCCTGCCTACAACCATTGCAGCTCTACTACCCACAGGGACCTCTGCACTCTCTGAGCCTTTCCCTCTAACAAACTTTCCGCGTGTCACCAATCTGAGCCTCCCCTGATTTCTTTCTCCGACTCTGCTCAAGAACCCAGACATCCCACTCACAGCAGGTCAGCAGCCACAATACTGAGACAGGACCCTCCACAGTGAAAACACTATGATTCACTGAAAGCTCAGGTGATGGCACTTTTTAGCAATAAAGTATTTTTAATGAAACTGTGTACATTTTCTAGACATCATGGTATTGCACAGTAATGAACCACGTATTTTGTGAGCATTGCTTTTATATGCATCGGTTAACAAACACCCTGTAACTTTGTTTTATGAGATGCTCCCTCTATTGAATGAATTGAGAGCGCAGAAGTAGGACCAGGCATGCGCAATCGCCCAAGGGCATGCTGCAAACAGAGACACTCAGAGGGGAAACTTGACTCACAGCGGGACAATGGAGATTGTTCAAGTCTCACAGAGAGGTGTCTCCATGTAGGGGTGGGACCTAGAGGATGTAAACCCCTGTGCCCCTCAGTACAGACACTGTCCTCAGGAACCATCTGAGGGCAGGTGGGTGGAGCCCAGTCAGTTCCTGCTTCAGTTCACAACAGTCATCACGTGGAAACTCACTCCACGAAAAAACTCACATTCAAGGAATGAAAGAATGAGCATCTAGAAATGAAGCAAATAAAAAAATTAAGCAGAAGGCGAGTAGAATTGTTTTTGATAAGTATCCTCATGGACATAGAAGTGCACATTATGTCTGCTAACTCATGGAGGACTTGAAAAGGAACTTCTTGATCACTAACTTCAGTTTTTAAGTAGATGGGTTCATAACAGTGGGAACAGTTGAAGAATAAATGAGTGTTCTGGGAGACTGAACTAAGGAATTCTCTGAAAACACATGAAAGGGATGAAAGGTTAGGAACATGACATGGAAAATAACTTCTTAAGTTCCCACATCAGTTAGCTTTTTCAGAATAAGCAGACAAAGAGAGTGGATGAGAAAGACTACTGAAAAGAGAAAAGAAGAAAATTTTCCAGAGTTAATAATGCAGGAGTCTGCAGAAATACAGGGTACCCAACCAGACCCAAGCAGGAAAAAATGTCTATGCTTCGTAGAGTGTGGTGACTTCCTGGTTCCCCAGGAATAAAGAGGAAATCCTAAATCTTCCTGAGAGAAAAGCAGGTTTTATACAGAAAAGAAAGAAAAGAATCGAAAGCAAAACAGTATCACACTGACCTCATGCTTTTCATCAACAGTAGTCAATGGGAGAGGACAGTGAAGTTTGGTCTTTAAATTTTTGCTGGAAAAGGGTTGTGAATATAGACTGCAGGTAAAATATTCACGTAAGGAACAAGTCATTTCAGACAAGCAAAAACCCAGAAAATTCACATACCCTGTTGAAAGGGTTGCTTGAGAATATCTTCTCACAACAGCAGACATGGACTTAAGAATAGCAGCAGCTTAGAGAAGCAATAAAAATCTAGTGAGAAAATAGACTGGTAAAATGTAATGTTAGGAAAAACAAGGCATGCTCTGGCGGCCTCACACTTTAGTGCACCCCCAGGCATAGTCCACACACATCTCAGGGTCCGTGGTTCAAAACAACCAAGATGAACAACTAAATAAGAATAAATAAATGCTTCTTCCTCCTCTGTCTTCCTGCCTGCCCACTTGCCTTCATTGCTACCTATACTTTTCCTTAAAAAAAAAAAAAAAAGTATTCCTTGAATACTTATTGAGCAAACACTTATATGCAATAAATCACTTTACTTTTGTTCATCTTCCAAAAAAGTGCCAACCATAGGACACTTGCAAACAGCTTCTGTTGCAGCTTTTTAATT